>JAJOOR010008953.1:0-45493 GCA_036250505.1 Solanum acaule
ATCGGTTTTAAAATTATCAAAACCAAACCAAACCAAATATAATATACATTTATCGGTTTGGTTGTTTTCGGTTTTGGTTTGGTTTGGTTCGGTTATTAACCATACATAAAAGTAAAAGAAACAATTCATTCAAAACGTGAAAAAAGTGACAACAATCCATTCAAACAAAAAAAATAATTAGAATGACTGACATTATAGAACTTTTGATCATTGAATTTACTAAATAAAACTTCAAAATTCACTATTTTGGCATAGAAGGAAGAGACAATGACATTTTCAGTCCCACAAAGAATTTGCATAGACACTCATATACATGAAACCAATAAGAAAAATATTCTCACCTTGGACATTCTTTCTTTCATTAGTAAATTATAAATAAATTTTGATGAAACATATATAAAATCTTTAAAATTGTTTATGAATATAATATATTATGTATGTATAATAATAAAATTTATGTATATAACTTGTTGGCTCGGTTCGGTTCGGTTATTTCTTCAATTTTTTTCGAACAAAACCATAACCAAACCAAATATTATCGGTTCTTAACAATCTAAAACCAAACCAAACCAAAACCCAAATTAAATCGATTTGGTTTGGTTTTTCGATTTGGATCGTTTTTTATCCAAACCCTGAACAAACCTACATTTAAGTATAACAATGAATATAGGAGTAGTAATTGATTTTTTTTTGTACAATAAATAAGTAAGCAAAAATATATGAAAAAATCTCAAAACATTGAGAAAAAAAATAAATTGGATCATTGGCCAAAGAGAGGTGCTACATCACTTTTGTAATATCTAGCTTTATATTATATATAGATATAGATTTAATGTCATTACTTTTACACGTTTTATCATTCCCTTCTTTTGAAATATACAAACAATAATCAATATTAGTTGATGATAGAAAGACTAGTAGTTAGTAGATGTGGAGATGAATGATGATTTTATTTTAAAAATTATCTTTGCATTATTATTTTTTGTGTAGTTACCTTTATCAAATAATAATTATAATATGTTTTCTATGTTATTTGATTTATTTTAAAATATTACAGAATTATTGAAAGTTGTACTTTTATTTGTTTCTTAGTAATAAAATTATAAATTTAAAGATCCATGAGACATGCACCCCGAAGATCTATGAGACTTATGCCCTGTGCCTCGAAGCTTACATCTCATCTCATGTGTAAAATACCTCGATCACCTCATGTCCCTGCCTTTTAAGATATTTTTCACTATTACAATTAATTTTTAAATAAAGAATAAAAAAATGAAATCCACATTACAATAATAGAAAAAGATCTAACCTCGTCAGTCAATTCATCCCTAAATTCTTAATCACGTGTAAAATTTTATCATTAAACCATAAGTTACAAATTCATTAGAACTTAGAAACCTTAAAAAAAATAATCATACGCGCATATGCAAACATAAAAATAGCAACCACAATACATTATTAATAGAATATGTATCAACACATAAATGTCACATTTAGCAAGAAACAAATAATTCTCAAATTTAGCATAAAATAAAAGTTGTAAATCAAAAAATAAAAGAAAATCAATCATAGTGGTAATTTAATATGAGATCACAGATCACACATTTGGGAGAGATCCTAGAATTAAGATATATTTGTTAAGTTTATTTAAGAGAGGAAATTAAATAAAAATAAATGTATAATATATTTTATTGATTTTAGAAAAGAATAAAATGAAAATTTGATGAGTTTATTCACCTACACGCCTCTTAATTCTATCTTTTTAGGGCATAAAAATATAAATTTGGATCATATTTTGAAAAAAATAATCAGAGTACATTCATAGTTACATTAAGTATTTGAATAAGGAATCAAGAAATAAAATCTACGTCACAATAAAAACAATAATCTAATACTCTCAGCCAGTTCATCTGTACCCTAAATTGCATACGTAAAATTCTATCATTATACCCTAAAATATATATTTATAAGGGCTCAAAGCCAATAAAAATCAATCACATATGCCCAAACAAAAAGCAACGCAACACAATATGCCATTAATAACATATATATACTATTAACACATAATTGTTAATTTAGCAAAAAATCTAAAATAGTTAACACCAAACCTAACACTTAAATAAAACAACTAAAATATAAGGCATTTTAACAAATGTTTCAAGATTTATCAACAAATGAAAATTTTAAGTCAAAAAAATAACTTGGAAACCCTTTAAAAGGTTAAACCACAAACCCTAATTAACACATTAATATTTTAAAATCTTACAAGAGAGGAACAAAACTACACATAATCGAATAAAGATAATTAGAAAATGACATTTTTACAATATTTAAACGAGTTAAGATAGATGATATTAGTTCGGTTATATTCACTTGCACTTAACTCTCTTCTCATCTCTCATGTTGAAGATGTTTTTCAAAAAATAGATTAATTTAGTTTGGTGGCTTGAGATCGAATTATTTTATAAAAAAGAATAGGGAATCAATATTTGTGTAGAATAGAAACGGTTAGTTGCTTCTAATTAAGCTTTTAAAAAAAGCATCACATAGCAAAAAACAAATCGAATGATTGAAAAATAACCTTAATATAGCTTTGATGGGAGAAACATGAAATAACAACGATACAAAAGCTATTGCCTTTCTGGGCAATAGTCATTGAATTTATTCGGTACAACAACAAAAACAAAGATCAAATAACATTGATATTAAAGCTATTTTATCTGTTTTCCGTCAATAAATATATGTTTAAAAGGATTTTTCACGTCACCTCCACCAACATGTTCCACAAATTCAACTGCGTTTAGAAATTGACCATGACAAAGACAAACTATCTTCATTTCATCTCTCTTCTTACCCGAGTATAAAAATCCTTCAGTATTCTTTCCATTTGATCCTTCACCTTTGGTGAAAACAATAGCCATATTGTTGAGCGCGAAGTTTCTGAGCTTCTCTATAGCAATATTTTTCTCTGAATACACGAATGATTTCTATTCAATGGAAGATGATTTCACATCGAGAATTAAAAGGGAAAAAGTAATTATTCCATACTTTAATTTTGATACAAATTCAAATGGACTTGCTATATAAATCAATTCGTAAAATTTTGATATCTTGAGTAGGTGGTTGTTGGGTTTTAACCTCAACTACAATTGAAGCAACACTTCTTTGCGATCCACCTGATCCACTTGAAAACATCAAATAATATTTTTCGATTCATTTTTTTCGAGTGAACATTGAAATTACCATTCAATGAAAGCCCTAAATTCAATTCCACAATTTCATTCTCTACATTCCTTGAAGTTTCTATGTTTTCTTCAGTTTTCTCCATGTTAATAAAATCTAAAAACCTAAAAAGTTATTGAATTTCAAACTAAAAAAATTATAAAATGGAAAAAGAAAAATCCTATGAAAGTTTCAGTGTGGAGAAACCATTAGGCCATTTGGAGCTTATAAAGGAGAAAATTTCTAGGTGGGAAGATAGAAAAAATGTGAAGAGGTATTTCATTTCCATGGGTTTAGTAAAATGTCAAAATAACCCTTGGAAGGTGACATATGGTTGTTTTAGGAATAGCCTGACCACGTAATTCAACAAGGACTTTGAAAATTGAACCCAAGAGGTAACAGTTTAATAGTGACACATGTCACTTATAAATTCACTTTATAACTTTTTTTGACCACTTTAAAAAGAGGAAAAGGTTAAATATATTTTTCTGTTGTATTTTATTGGTCAAATTTATTAAATGTTATATTAACCTATGATTTTTACTTTCAGCATTACTGAATTTAATAAGGTAAACAATACAAATTTCATTTAATTTGTTTAGAGCCTAATACACGCATTTTCATGAGTTTTCAAAATTATCATCGTGCCAAATTTTGATCTCCAAATACATGTATCTGACGTATCCAATTTAAAATTAGGTGTATTTTGTTCCATATACACTGTATTCAAGTGTATTCACATGCATCTATTATTAATTTCCATCAATTACAATCTTTACCTGCCATATATATAGTTGATTACATAATATTAATCTTCATGTATAATTTTCTTGTAACCTTATAAGGAGATAATCTCCTTCATTTTAGAGGAATAAAATCAAGGTTTTTCTCTTGTTCATATGGTATCAGAGCTTCTTTGATCTTGGTAAAGAATCAAAGAGTTTTCGCTGCCAACGGGTGACTATTACCCATATATGTCGTCCGTCTGATTAATAGTTATGTACACAAAAGTTGAGTCACCGTGTATCTTTTCGGTGATACTTTCTCATATCCGATTTGTGTAGCACCATGTCATCTTTTTAGTGACTTTTTTCTCATATCTGATTTATGTAGCACCATGCCATCTTTTCGGTGACTACTTTATTATTTGTGTAGGGTCGTGCCATCATTTCGACCTATCCATATAATTTCTCTTTTTCAATAGGGTCGTACCATCAATCAGACCCTACTCATATAATTTTATTTCTCAGATAGTGACCACTTCCGACAATTGAATCTAGTAATACGATGCATGAACATGTGTTTGACTAGTTTTACGGTGTTTTCTTGTTTAAGATCTACTCATCCCTTGATTTCGAGATGACATATATTTTATATCAGATTTCTAGCACTTTGTGTTTTAGATTTGCTTTTATTAAAAAAAAAGGTTCAACACTGTATTTCAAGAACTCCATGTTTCTTCGACATTTATGCCTCAAAGTCAGTTTTTTATGAATGAACCAAGACATCGAGATTGACAGTCACTTTGTTCGGAATTTTTTTTGATGACAATGATATTTCTCTTCCTCATGTTTGATCTTCTAGAGATTAACTGACGGATTTTTTTCATCAATTCTCAAACAAAGAAATGACATGAGTTCTTTAATGGCAAACTGTTGGTTGACCAGTATTATTTTGAGGAGGGATGTTAATTACCATCAATTACAATCTCTACCTACTATGTATAGTTGATTACATAATATTAGTATATTATCTTCTTTAATTGTATTTACCATGTATATTACTTACCACGTTTAGTATTTTATCATGTATAATTTTCTTGTAACCTTATAATGAGATAATGTCATTCATTCTAGAGGAATAGAAATCAAGATTTTTCTTTTGTTCATATATAATTTTCAAAGTATATCTGATAGCAAAAATTCACGTATCTAGATCTGATTTGAAATTTAGTATAAAATTATTAATTAGTGAGACAAAATGTAATTATTTCAATATAGGGAGATTAATTAGTTAATATGATCGGGATATTTGTATAATTATATAGTTTTTCCAACTTAATACTTCATCTAGTCCATGTTATACAAATTGTTATGGTATGACATATTTTAAGAAAAATATTTTAGTACATAACTAAAATGCTACTTTTCAGTATTTTGCTTATAATAATTTTCAAACTATTCTCCTATATAATGTAAAGTACCTAAGATTGTCACTAAAAAATGGATAATTAAATATAATAAAAGATCTTGAATAATTCACCTATTTTAAACGGTAAGAAAATCTCAATAATTCATTTTATATAGACTACTAGAGGGAAAAATAAATGCTTCGTTTAACAGTTTCCTATAAATTGACAACACTGATTTTGAGTTAATGGAGTAGGAGTGGACGACTTTAAAGGTCTTTGAGTTTGGGTTATAAATTGCTTGCTAATTAAATTTGAAAATTAATGTGTTAAAGTTATTCTATTTATATCTTAGAGTTTGGGGATAACTAATTTAAAATTTTCTGACTTAAATTGTTGAGTGAGGTATTTACAATTCAACTTAAATTCTTGATATTGAATTTAGAGTTTAAGATGCGGAGAAGAAGAGGGTCGTGCATGATATATAAAAAATTAAGTGGGACAACTTGACTATTGTCAGAACTCAGGAGATGGGGAGAAATTGTGGATGATGGGGTTGGGGTAAATAGTGCGGACACTTATTAATAGTAGTGAAAACTAGTTGCATTAGGGAAGTAGCTAGAAAGATATTTGGAGTCTCGTTGGATAAGGTTGGTAGAGACAGAGGGAATTGATGGTGGAGTAAAGCGATTCAAGGGAAAGTGAAAGCCAAAAAGAATGCTTATAGGGAGTTGTTGGTAAGCAGTGACGAGAAATATAAAGGTCAAACAAGGAATTGTATAAGGCGGCAAAGAAAGAAGTGAAGTGAGCAGTTAAATGACAAATATCTTTTGAACACTTGTTTAATAAACTTCAGCATAGAGGCAATGATAAGAAATTATGTAGGCTCGTCAAGCAAAAGAGAAAATGGCCCAAGACCTGGACCAAGTGAATTGCATTGAAAATAAGAATAACAAAGTATTGATGAAAAGCACACACATTAGATGTACAATTTTCTTCATAAAAGGAAGCAAAAATCTAAGATTAAAAACGAATACCAACGTACCATCAATATCATGTTTTAAATGCAACAAAAATGTGATAAAATGACATCTTTCTGTCACCATCAACTACTAAAATCAACAACTTTAGTTTTTACTAGTTTAATACCACCTTTATTTGTTAGATTGATCAATATTTACGAAACTGTTGTGCCTTGTCATTACTCATTACCCTTTATTGCCTTAAGTTTGTCAATATTTTAGTTTTCCCAATTACCTATCTATTTTTTTTAAAATTATAAACAAGGATATTATATAAATAGTAGCTAATACACGTCATTATAAGATATCGGCAGAGTAGACTAATTAGTCTAAGTACTTAGGGAAGGGGATACAAAAATACTATTACATTTGACAATGTTTGGTAGACTTTGTTAGTCTAGCAAAAGGAATTCCTACTTTGATTGTCTCTTTTACGAAATTTTTCTTTAACGCATTCCAATCACTTGTTAATTTACTTAAATCTCTATCATTAACAAGAAGGTTTATTTTTCTTATTTCACTAGGTAATAGTTATTTTTTGTTTTTATTGAAAATTGAATTTCTATTTTGACATACCTCTTGAACTTAAGGGTAAGTCTTCATTGTAAACAAATTTAAGATACTCAAAAATATAATTATCAGAGAGATTCATGATTGATTGTTGGGTTTGCACTTTGGGATTGTCATGCACATTCATAATTACATTTAGTTTACGAACAAGGAATTAAATGAAATTCACATCACAATTAAAAAAAAATCTAATATCTTCAATCAATTCATCCCTAAAATCTAAACCGCATATGTAAATTCTACTCGTACATCCTAAAGTACAAATTTATTGGGACTCAAAAACCTAGAAAATCATCCATATATTCAAACATCAAAAATAGCAAGCACGTCACAATATACAACTAATAATATATGTATTACCATATAATCGTCAGATTAGCTAGAAATAGAAGTCGTAACTAACAAAATAAACTTAGAAAATTCTAAAACAATTAACAATAAACTCTAACACGTAAAGAAAATAATTAATATCAGGAGTTTCAACACCTGTTTTCAAAATTTATTAAGAAATGAAAATTCCAAGTTAAGAAGAAAACCTTTAAAATCTTAAAAAAAGTTGACCCCAAATCCTAATTAACTCGTAAATACTACAAATCTGGCAAGAAAGAAATATATCACATAATACATATTCTTAATTGTATTTATTTCTTGAATAAGGAAGCAAGAAAAAAAATATACACATAACAATAAAAGAGAAAAGAAGAAGCTAATATCCTTAATCACTCCATCGCTAATATCGTCAATGAAGGTAGTTTAGGATTTTACCTTTAAATCCTAAACTACAAATAATTTATTAAGGCTCAAAACATAGAAAAATCAATCGCATTTGCAAGCATAAAAAATAACAACCAACTCAATATACAGTAACAACATATATATTAAGACATAAAATATTATCATAATTAGCAAAAAAAGAAAAATTCTAAACTCAAAAAATAAACTTAGAACTTAGAAAACCCAAAAAAAACCTTACACCAAACCTTAACAAATAAAAAGAACAACCAATATCAAGTGTGTTTTTTATTTTTATTTTTTATGGAGAAGAGCCTAAAATGTTCAACTATTTGAATTAGTATAAAATTACCCTACATTCACCTTTTGGATTTTGGCCCCCAAATACCCTTCACATTAACCTTTTGACTAAAAATACTCTTATTTCTAATGGCCCAAACTCATATGGTGGATGAAGGACAATATTGTACCAAATCCCTAGTCTTGGGGCATTTTAGACCCTTCTCCATTAAAAAAATTTTAAATTACCTAATATATGCATGGGCTCATATGATTTAACCTGATTTTGAGTTCCATAGTAATTAAAAATAAAAAAACGTTAGTCCTCTACTCTCTACACTCACCTCCTCCCACCTTTCACTTCCTCTATCTTTCACTTGTTTTCCTTGTTGGACCTTGTCCACCATTTTAAATTTTAATTTTTTCAACTTATGAAAAACCCAGAAAAAAGTTGAAAAATAACAATGACATTCATATAGAAATAATTAGTTCAATAGAGAATGATTTAAATAAGCAACTATATGTATATTACATTTTTCTTTTGTGTGTATCCAAAATTTAAAATAAAAGAATGAACATAACTTTTTCCTATCCCCACCCCACCATGATAATAATACAAATTAAAAGAACATGAACATGAAAGTTCATTTTAAATTTGAGTCTCTCATATCCTAATTAAGAATAAGGATTAAAAAAAGAATAGAAAGATCTAGGAAATGAACAAGAAAATTGGATAATTGATAGATATAGTACAATCACACAGATCGAGTATGAATTTTAGTTGGATCCCAATTATAAATTGAGTTATAATAAATTGAGGTTAATTTAAAATAGGTTTATAGGAAGATATCATGAAATTTATAATTTTTTATATATTATTTTCAAGCGTATCGGGTAAAACTATGAATCTCAGGTGGTTTTTATTATTTATTTAAGAAGGGTTTAAATTTGGACCAATCAAATTAGGAAACATAATAGATAAATATTTAATGATCTTACTTAGGGAAGTTGTTAAAAATAAGGGCAAATATGAGTTGAAGGGTTAATGTCGATGGCCTTTTTTAGTCAAAAAATTGACGTTAACGGTATTTGAGGCCCAAAAAACGAATGAAAAAGAGTAACATCCATTCTCTAATATACAAAAAAAAAAATTAGCTTACAAAAAAAATGGCCTTTTCATGTTTGATCATAAAACTGGGCATCTACGCTTTGTTCAGGAAGAATGAGCACTTCATTAAAATTATTGTACATAAATTAAAGGCCTTTTCATAATCAAATTTAGGATATGCAAAAATAAAATTGAGTAGGTTCATAATTGGACAGTTGAGTTTGCACCTTGAGGTTGGTATGCACATTAACAATCAGTATTTTCAAAGACGTTTTTGGAACAAATCTTCAAATTGAAAGAGTAGATTCATAGGATATACATATGCCTAGAATTTGAGGCGTAAAAAGTACGCATTGGTTATTAATTTTGAATTTTATTATTTGAAAAGTATTTTTTCATGAAGAATATTTTTCTTATTATTATTGTAATGATATTTATACTTTATATTATCATATCTTTTAGGTTGTAGTGTTTTTTTTAAAAAATAATATATAAATAAATAAAATAACTCTCATAGACAATGACCATAAATAATTTTTTTACAATAATCATGCCTAAAACTGAAAAGATAGAGATTACATAGCACTATATTTCCGAGACAACTTCATGCAGTTTTAATCATTACTTGTACACTTTTTATCATTTCCTTCTTTGAAATATATAAACAACAAAATAAGTTGAAGATAGTAATGTAGTCACTAGACGTGGAAATGAATGGTGATTTTATTTTAAAGATTATCTTGAATTAAGTAGCTAGAAAAGTATTGAAGTCTCGTTTGGTAAGGTTGGTAGAGACAAAGGGAATTAATTGTCAAATAAGGGATAAAAAAATGAACTCCACATTACAATAACGGAAAGAGATCTAACATCGTCAATCAATTCATTCCTAAATACTAAACCACATGTAAAATTCTATCCTTAAACCCTAAATTACAAATTTATACATTAGTAATAGCATATGTATCAACACATAAATGTCACATTTAGCAAGAAATAAATAATTGTTAGATTTAGCATAAAAATAAAAGCCGTAATTCAAAAAATAAAAGAAAATCAATCATAGTGGTAATTTAATGTGAGAGTAGTCGAGTACACATTTGGGAGAGATTCTAAATTAAGATATACTATTTGTTAAGTTTATTTAATAGAGGAAATTAAATAAAAATAAATGTATAATATATTTTATTGACTTTACAGAAGAATAAAATGAGAACTTGATGAGTTGATTCACCTACATGTCCCTCATTTCTACGTTTTTTAAAGCACAAAAATATTAAATTTGGATCGCATTTTAAAAAAAAATTCAGAATACATTCACAATTACATTCAATTTTTGAATAAGGAACTCAGTCAGTTCATACATACCCAAAATTGCCTACGTAAAATTCTATCCTTATAGCCTAAAAAAGATAAATTTATTAGTACTCAAAAACCTATAAAAATCAGTCACATATGCAGAAAAAAAACACAATATGCAATTAATACATATGTAAGAAATAAATATTCAAACTTCTACAAATAAACTTAGAAAAATCTAAAATAGTTGACACCAAACCTAACACATAAATAAAACAACTAAATATACGATATTTTAACAAGTGTTTTCGAGATTTATCAACAAATGAATATTCTAAGTGAAAAAATAACTTAGAAACCCTTTTAAAAGCTAACCCCCAAATTTTTAATTAACACATAAATACTACAATTCTTACAAGAAGAAAAAAAACACACATAATTAATCAAAGAGGGATAACACATATATTAATACATAATTGTCAGATTTAACGAGAAATAAAAATTATATTTAGGAAATAAACTTAGAAAACCTTAAAGCTAGCAGTTGATAGCAAATCCTAACACGAAAACAACTTATATTTAGCAAAAAATGAAAATTTTTAGTGAAAAAATAACATAGAAATCCCTTTAAAAGTTAAACCCCAAACCCTAATCTACACATTAATATTTAAAAATCTTACAAGTGAGGAATAAAACTACACATAATCGAATAGAGATAATTAAAAAATGACATATTTTACAATATTTAGACGAGTTAAGATAGATGATATTAGCTCGGTGATATTCACTCGCACGTAACTATCTTTTCCTCTCTCATGTTGAGGAACAAGCGAAATGTTTTTTAAAATAGGTTAATTTAGTTTAGTGGTTTGAGATTGTTTTTTTTTAAAATAAAATAAAATAAGGGATCAATATTTATGTAGAATAGAAACTGTCACTTGCTTCTAATTAATTAAGCTTAAAAAAAAGCATCGCATAGAAAAAAATAAGCCGAATCATTGGAAAATAACCTTAATATAACATTAACGGGAGGAACTTTAGTCAGTACAACAACAAAAGGAAAGATGAAATAACAATGATACAAAAGCTAATGCCTTTTTGGGCAATAACCATTAAATTTATTCGGTACAACAACGAAAGAAAATATCAAATAACGTCACTAATAATGCTGCATAATCTGTTTTCCATAAATAAATATATGGTTTAGAAGGTTTACTACATAACCTCCACCAGCGTGTTCGACAAATTCAGCTGTATTTAGAAGATCACCATGACAAAGACAAACTATCTCCCCTTCATCTTTCTTCTTATACGAATATAACAATCCTTCAGTCTTCTTTCCATTTTGTCCTTCACCTCTTGTGAAAACAATAGTCATATGGTTGAGCATGAAGTTTATGATCTTCCCTTTAGTAATATAATTTCCTGAATACACAGGTGATTTCTGTTCAACGAAAGATGATTTCACATCGAGAACTAAAGGAAAAAAAATATATCCTACTTTAATTTTGATACAAATTCAAATTGACTTGCTATATAAATCAATTCCTAAAATTTTGATACCTTGAGTAGATGGTTGTTGCGTTTGAACCTCAGATACACTTGAAGCAACACTTCCTTGCGATCCACCTGAAAATATCAAAGAATATTTTTCATTAGTTATTCACAAAAAAATGATTCGTTTTTTTCGAGTGAACATCAAAATTACCTTTCAATGAAAGCCCTAAATTCAGTTCCACATTTTCATTCTCTACATTTGAAGTTCCTATGTTTTCTTCAGCTTTCTCCATGCTAGCAAAATCTAAAAACCGAGAAAGCTATTAAATTTCAAACTAAAAAAATTATAAAATGGAAAAAGAAAAACTCAATGAAAGTTTCAGTGTGGAGAAATCATTAGGTCATTTGGGAGCTTATAAGGAGAATTTTTTTAGCTGGGAAGGTAGAAAAAACGTGAAGATGTATTTCATTTTCATGGATTTAGTAAAATGACAAAATAGCTCTTGAAAAGTGACACATGATTGTTCTAGGAATAGCCTGACCACGTAGTTTAACAAGGACTTTGGAAATTGAACCCAAGAAGTAACTGTTTAATAGTACACATGTCATTTATAAATTCACTTTATAACTTTTTTTTACCACTTTAAAAAGAGGAAAAAGGTTAAATGTATTTTTCTACTATATTTTATTGGTCAAATATATTAAATGTTATATTATCCGATGATTTTTACTTTCAACATTACTGAATTTTATAGGGTAAACAATACAAATTTTATTTGTTTAGGTCTAATACGTGCATTTTCATGATTTTTCAAAATTATCATCGTGCCAAATTTCGGTCATCAGATGCATGTATATCTAGTTACATGTATCTCAGATACATGAGGTTCAAAATTAGGTGTAATTTTTTTCCATATACACGTACGGTATCCAAGTGTATTCACATATTACCATCAATTACAGTTTCGATCTACCATATATAGTTGAATACATAATATTAGTATAGGATTTTCTTTAATTATTTACCATGTAAAGTACTTACCATGTTTATTATTTCATGTATAGTTTTCGTCTAACCTTATAAGGAGATTTCCTTCATTCTAGAGGAATAGAAATCAAAGTTCTTCTCTTATTCATAACTATATTTTAAAGTATATGTGGTAGCAAAAAATCATGTATCTGAATATATCTGATTTAAAATTTAGTGTAAAATTATTACTTAGTGAGACAATATGTAATTGTTTCAATATAGGAAAAATGATATTAATATGAGAGGAATATTTGTGTAATTATGTAATTTTTCCAACTTAATACTTTCTCTAGTCCATGTTTTGTGAATTGTTATGGTATGACACACATTTTAAGAAAAATATTTTAGTACATAACCAAAATGCTACTTTTCACTATTGCTCTTATGATAAATTTCAAACTATTCCCCGATAGAATGTAAAGTAGTTAAGATCGTCACTAAAAGAAGGATGAACTAAATATAAAAAAAGTCTCAACAATTCTCTCAAACTTTAAATAATTCACTTATTATAAAAAAAAATTAAAAAAATCTCAATGATTCACTTAATATAAAACTAGAGGAAAAATAAATATGTCTCCTTTAACAATTTCCTATAAATTGGCAACAATGGTTTTGGGTTAATAAAGTAGGATCAGTTGACGATTTTAAGGATTTCTGAGTTTGGGTATCTCAACAAAGTCATGACAGTCTTAGAAGGGATTTTACACTGGTTGGGGGTATCCCACAAATCAAATGGACAGAGGAAGAGGTTGACAGAATGAATCAAATTGAAGAGCTTCAATTTGCAGTGGCAGGAAAATTTACGCATAAATGGAGTGATTTAGAAGAATTAAGAAGGATAATTCCTCTACAATGTGATGATAAGGGTAATTGTCAAATTGGCCTCTTTCGTAATAAACATATCCTCATTCGTTTGACAAAACATGAGGACTTTGTTAATATGATTTCCTAGCATTCCAATTGAAACTCAAGGAGATGGAACTAAACAGGCTTAGGCCCCTTCCCTCTTTCAAGGGGACTAGAGGGAATGCAACTACTAAGACAGCAACTCAAACTAAATCTCGAGAGAAAATAAAAGATTAGTGAGGTAAGGTGACTGTAAGGCAGAAGGCTTGAAAGGAAAAGGGAGCTTTCTATGTCAAATGCAAAGACGGGTATTCTTACCTAATGCGTACACTGATATATGATTCTAGGTTTAATGTTAACAAAGAAACATCGCTGACCATGGTGTGGATATCTTTCCCTAACCTATTGCCCACTTTTTTTGTCAAAAAATGTTTGTTCTCTTTAGCTGCTGCTGTGGGTAAACCTATACAAATTGATCAAGCCACTGTCAATAAATCTAGGCCTAGTTGTGCTCGTGTGAAGGTTCTAATGGATTTGAAAAAGAATTTCCCTAAGGTTGTTCAGATGAATATAGAGAATGAAGCTACTGGGGAAGTTAGGTATAATATAGTTGCTATTAAATACGATTATGTTCCAAAATACTGTTTTGAATGCAAAATGCAAGGGCACAGTAGTGAAGAATGCAGAATGCGCAAAATCCCACAACCTAGAGATGTGGAAAATTTTCAACATGATAGGGGTGGTGGTATTAATAATTCAGATCCTCGGCATGTTCCTGCTAAACTTTGTTATGTGCATGGATTTCAAAAAGGCAAAGCTAGAGTCCTGTCAAGTGGTAGGGTGGTTGGTGACCTTAGACAATGGGCAGTGGTGAAAGATTTGAGACCTTCTGATTATCAACTACCTATAGCAGTCAAAAATAAATTTGATGCTCTTACACAAAATGGAGAGGATATGGATAAAGAAGGGAAGTTACATGCAAGAAATGAGTAGGACATCATTAGTAATAAGTAGACTAATAAGGATGCAAGAATATTCCAGCAAGGGGAATCCTCTAAAGATCGGGTCACAAGGTCCTTTGGTAAGAAAAATGATATAATTGTACTTAATAAACATGCACAACAAAGAACAACAAATATACATAAACATATCAAAGGAGATGAAGTGCAGCAGAAGAGCAATGAGATTGAGGTCATAAATGCATAGAAAGGGCAGAACACAATGTCCAGCAACACCAATGTGGATAAACATGAAGCACAGAAGAATAGTAATGAGGCTGAGGTCATATTTACAATTAAAGGGCAAGATTCAGAGTCCAACAATATTAATGTAGCTAGAGACGAAGCACAACAGAAGAGCAATGAGTTTGAGGTTAATGCTAATGATTTAGATGAACCTGTAGTTTCAAACAATATTAGCAAGCAACAGAAGGATTTGATACTCAGCCAAGCAGATTATTTTTCAAACATGGAGTTGGCAATTGTGGAAGTTCCTAATGCAGTTCAAATAGATGAGTCCCAGATGATTCAAATAGAGTCTCCTAATAGAGTTCTACACGATATTGTGTCTCATAATTTAGAAGAAGTGAAGAGTCTTGAAGCAGAAGAGAATCAAATTGCTAAAGGTGTTATTGAAACTGAGGAATCAGAGGAGATATGGGATTATGTACCAATTGAAGCTAATATATCTCCAAAGCTTTTAAAATGTGCCAGAAAGGGGAAGAAATAGGGTAATGGAGAAAATACTCAGCCCACCAGAGTTCAGTCGAAGAGAGTTAAATCTGTTCCTAAGAGATATGAAGGCTCTAATTTGGAATATTAGATCTGTGAAGTCTCAACAAGAATTTCATAGAGTTCAGATGCTTCATAATTTCCACAAGTTCACTTTTATTGGACTATTGGAACCGTTTCAAAACTCTAGACATATTAACAAATATAGGAGGAGATTAAGGATGCCTTTGGCTACATCAAATTGCAATGGTAAAATTTGGTTTTTTACAAACAATGATTTTACTACTACTGTGATAAAGGACACTGAGCAACAACTAACTTTGCAATTACATCATCAAAGTTATAGTCACAGTTTATTTGTTACATTAGTTTACACTAAGTGTAATGCTGGTCAAAGACAGATGTTATGGGAAGATCTCTTCCAATTGGCTATAGGAATGACAAGTCCATGGGTAGTTGGAGGAGATTTCAATGTTGTGTTGAATGCAGAAGAAAAAATAGGTGGTTTATCGGTGAGTGATGCTGATAATGAAGACTTTGAAAACTGTATTTCCTCCTGCGATTTAAACAAAATATAATTTAGAGGCAACCCATTTACTTGGTGGAATGGTAGAGCTAATAATTAGTGTATCTTTGAAAGATTGGATAGAATTCTTTCTAATCAAGAAATGCAGGGATGGTTTAATCATATGAAAGTGGAGAATCTAGCTAGAACAGGGTCGGATCATGCTCCTATGCTTTTAACTTGTGAAGAAGGTGCAACCAAGTATAAGAAACCATTTAGGTTTCTTAAATTCTGGATTGAAAATGCATCATTTATTGATGTGCTGAGGCAGAATTGGGTAGAAAATGAGTCATTAAACTCGTTCATAGCCTTCAAGGAGAATATAAAGAGAGTGAAAACGACTTTGACAAAATGGAGCAAATATACTTATGGTGATATCTTTAAGCAACTCGTTATCAGGGAAGATATCGTCAAAATTAAAGAAAAATTGTTTGAAGAACATCCAAGTGGTGAAAACAGACAAGTGCTTCAAAGAGCTCAAGCTGAATTTAAGAGGTATTTGCACTTTGAAGAAATCTTCTGGCAACAAAAAACTGGGTATGATTGGTTCGAGAATGGAGATAGAAATACAAGATTCATCCACAGTATTGTGAAGGGAAGAAGAAACAAGCTCCAGCTGCACAGAATTCAGAATAATCAGGGAAATTGGCTTGAGGAAGAAGAGGAAATTGTAGCAGAGGCTGTGAACGTTTATCATTTTCAGTTCTTACAAGAAAGAGATGCTACAGAGTTTTCCTTATTAGGTAACATTCCTGAAATAATTAGTGAGCCAGATAACACAATTCTTTGCAGGTAACCAACTTTTGAGGAAATTAAAAAAGCAGTTTTCAATCTTAATGGCGTTAGTACAAGTGGTCCTGATGGTTTATCTGGTGCTTTCTATCAATTTTGTTGGGATATAGTGGGTACTGATATTTTCAGAATGGTACAAAAGTTTTTCAGAGGTAATTCTCTTCCTAGATTCATTACTCACACTAATTTGGTCTTGTTACCTAAGAAGGAACAGATTCAGTCCTTCTCTGATTTAAGACCAATTAGTTTGAGTAATTTCACTAATAAGATTCTGTCTAGGGTTGTTCATGACAGACTGGAAGCTTACAAATTGATTTCTCACAATCAATCAGGTTTTGTTAAAGGTAGAAACATCATTGAAAATGTGCTTTTGACACGAGATTGTCTTTGACATCAGAAAGAGAGGTAAACCAGCAAATGTGATCCTAAAGCTTGATATGACCAAGGCTTATGATAAAGTATCATGGTTCTTTTTGATGAAAGTTTTAAGGAAAATGGGTTTTTCAGAATTGTTTGTTGATTTGATTTGGAGATTGATCTCCAACAATTGGTATTCAGTCTTGATCAATGGCCAAGCACATGGTTTTTTTCATTCCACTAAGGGAGTGAAACAAGGAGACCCTTTATCTCCTGCTCTCTTTATCATATCGGCAGAAGTGCTTTTCAGGGGCCTAAATGCTTTGTTTGATGATGATTAATTTATGGGGTATGGTTTACCAAAGTGGAGTGATAAGCTTAATCATTTGGCTTACGCAAATGACACTATTATATTTACTTCAACTAACAATTACTCTTTGAAGAGAATAGTGTCAATTTTGCAGGAGTATGAAGTTCAATCAGGTTAGAAAGTCAACAAGGAAAAAAGTGCTTTCTATTTACATCAAAGTGCAAGTTCTACTGAAAAACAATTGGTTGAAGAATGCACAGGTATTTCTAAAGGTCAATTTCCTTTGAAATATCTAGGTTGCCCTATCACCCACTCCAGGAAAAGGAAGGAACATTATGCAGAGCTTATTAAGAAAGTGAAGGCAAAACTTCAATGTTGGAAAGGGAATATGCTGTCATATGGAGGAAAAGAGGTTCTTATCACGAATGTGCTACAGAGTGTTCCAATTCATGTATTATCAACTATAGTTCCTCTTATATGCGTGATTAAGGAACTTCATAAGATTTTTGCTAAATATTTTTGGAGCAACAAAACTACAGGCAAGAGTAAACACTGGGTTGCATGGGTGGATGTATGTTTACCTAAACAAGAAGGAGGTTTGGGTTTTAGATCCATGTTTGATGTTTCTAAAGCAATATATGCTAAATTATAGTGGAGATTCAGGACACAGAATACCTTATGGGCTAATTTTATGTGGAACAAATACTGTAAGAAGCATATTCCAGCTCTGGTTCAATGGAAATGTGGATCTCAATTATGGAAGAATATGTTACAAAATAGGGACGTCATTGAAAAAATTATATGGTGGAAACCTAAGGGTGGAACTTCTACTGTTTGGTATGATAATTGGACCCAGTTAGGTCCTCTTTACACATATCAAACTGAAGTACAAACTTGTCACTCTTTGATGGACGTTGAGTTTTTTATGAAGGAAGTAGGGTGGGATAATGATAGTATGTATGATCATCTGCCTTATCATGTTATGGAACATATTAGGCAGCATATGGATCATATTAGACAAACTGATATGGGAGACAAACCGTGGTGGATCAAGATTGTCACGCTCCGAGCCTACACCCTGGGCGGGACTAGCACTCAAAGACCATTGCTGGCCCCAAGCGAACCCTTGGCCTGACTTACTTAACTCAGCGGAAGACTTAACTCATCACATAAATATTTATGAAGAAACTAGAATGTCATAAAGGAACATTCAACTGGCCATTTAGGCAAACTTAAGTCTTTAACATAAGAAATGAAAAGTAAAGACAACATTCAAGTGACCATTTAGGCAAACTCAAGTCTTTAACATAAGAAATGAAAAGTAAAGACAACTGAAATAACTAACTGACTGTCTGTCTATGAAGCCTCTAAAACAACTAAGATGGATGTTGAGACAAACCCCACAACATTCTAATGGACTAAACTAGGAAGCAATGAAAATAGATCCTCCGGAATGCAAGGAGGCTCACCGACTAACTCTGAACTGCTCACTGGATTAACGGTGCGCTGAAATGTCGATCCTAGTTACCTGTGTTTGCATCATAAGACGATGCAGGCCAATTGGCATCAGTACATTGAATATACGAGTATGCAAGTTGGAATGCTAAACAACATAGGCTAGAAAAAGATTCTAAAAGAAACTGAAGAACTTACCTGGCTCAACTCAACTCAACCTGACTGACTCATTTCAATATAAAGCAATTTAAAACAAATGAAATATAAAGAAAAGTTGTTTAAAAACATGCTATAAACTTTGTGTGTATACCAAGATACAATAAATCTGAGATGTATATAGAAATACAAATGAACTGATGTATATAAAAATACAATAACTGTTGTGAGAGTTTCTCTAACCGACAACCATCACATAAGAGCTATAGTGATGATACAACGATCAACCTCACGCTGCCAGAGCCTATACTCGGCCAAAGGTATAGAACCTGAACTTCCTAATGGATCCACTAGTCTAATTTGAAAAGGATTCATTTAAAAAGTATGAACCTATTTTACCCATGATGGCTACATGGTTCGATGGGGGCTGTGGGTTCTTTGAACGCTCCCCCAATTCGATGCTCAATACTACTCCAAAAAATGTACTGGCTCTTATGTTTTTAAAACATATTTCCTCTTTGATTTGAGATTAGTGCTCAAAAACTTAGCTCAAAGGCTATCTTGGAAATCAAAGTTTCCCTTCTTGCTTCATTTAGAAAGCTATTACTCTTTTCTGAAAACTAGCCCGAAGGCTCTTTGGAAATCTCAGTTTCCGCTCTTATTTAAAAATGTGAAAAACATTTTTAATTCTCTTTGGGAATACATAGTTCCCATATACTTCTTTGAAGAAAAGAACTTCAACTTTACTCTTTACTGAACTCAAAACTGAAGTCTTAAAACAAAGTTAAAACATTTGTGAAAGACTTTTATAAACTTTAAGAACTTATTTTAACTGGACTCTTGACTTCTCTTAACTTTGACCTTAACTGCTCTTAACTTGACTCTTAACAGATCCTTGAATTGAATTATGGATTCAAAGATTAAGATTTGTGACTGGAAAGACCTCATGTTGTTTATGAATGATTTTAGATAGCTAAACATGAGAAAAGATCGAAAATCAAAATACGAAGGTGGGTCCGCGACGCGGATTCATAATTAAAGTTTGGTTCCGAAAACGTCTTTTGAGGCAGAACACCTCGTGTCAGCTCCGCGACGCGAAGCAAAAATTTTCAAAATCTAGGACCAAGCGCGCGACACGCGACCACCTTTAAATTTTGTCCGACGAAATTTCTTCTTCGTTTTCCGGCCCAAATTCACCCAAACTCGATTCTTTTTCTTAAATTACTTTTAGATATAGATACCTAGCAAATGTACCTAAGAACCTAACTCGAAACGACCTTATGATGCGATGTAACAAACTCAGAAACTTCCCAACTCAATCAAATTCAAGAACAATATATGATTTCAAGAATAGGTATCAAGATCATCAATATTCAAATACTTTTAGGACGAATCCAAACTGAAATAAATATGTTTGGCATGTGGGAGAACGATCCCAACGTTATGAGAGCCTCACATACCTGATCGAAACAAATCCTTAGCGAAAACACTAACGTTCTTGATGAAATTGCCCCTTTCTTCTTCCTCTTTTCTCTTCTCCTTTCTCCTTAGCCCTAGCGTGAAAATTCTAATTTTCTAAAACTGACTAAGTTCAGTCTTGACCCTTATTAAACTCCTAAAATCGGACTAAAATAATATGGTAGTGAAAAGACTAAATTACCCTTTAAAATCCCGGATTGGACATTTCTTTAATCCAACCGCCCAACTTACAAAGGGCACAACTTGCACATACAAACTCGGAATCGCGCAAACTTGGCAGCGTTGGAAAGACCATTCCAAGATCTTCCCAACCATATCTGGAACTACACCTAACTCATCCTGAGCTAGTAGTTATGGCCGTCTGAAGTTGACCAAAAACTCAACTTTAACTTATTTGAAGTTTTCCAGATGTCCTTATACTTACCAAAATACTATTTTCAGATTTTAAACTTCTTTCTAGTTGCGAGATGTTACAAAGACAAGCACCGGAAATTTCTCAATTAAGAGTGCATGGGAGATTTTGAGGAAAAAAAAGGAAGTAAATGAAAATTGCAAGATGATATGGGTGCAAGATCTTCCTTTTAAGATATCTTTCTTTAGTTGGAGGGTTTGGACTAATAGAGTTCCAATAGCTGCTGTTATAGCTCATTGGAATCCTAATAAGTCTCAACTTTGCTTATGTTGTACTGTTCCAGCAAGAGAAACTATGGAACACTTATTTTTGAAAGGCAAAATTGCCAACAAAGTGTGGCAATATTTCTCATCTGCAGCTGGAATATTAGGACCTTGGATTCAGTTGAAGCAATATATTTAAAAATGGTGGGATGTTCAAGGAAATACTAGGCAAAAGGTGATTTTTCAAGCTATTCCTAATCTAATTGTATGGTTCTTATGGAAAAGGAGAAATACTGTGCTTCATGGTGGTAATTACACCACAAGTAAAGTGATTTGGGACATCAATAGTATTGTTCAGAAATTTATGAAGTTAAAGTTTCAATATACTGATGTCCCCTCCATTTGGCCTCAGATGGTTGCTCTATTGGATGTTTTCAGACCTAGGTTTGTCTCTAAATGGGTTAAATGGCATCCTCTACCATTTAGGTGGTTGAAATGTAATACAAATGAGGCTTCTAGAGGTAATTCTGGGCCTAGTGCTGCTGCCTTTTGTATCAGAAATCATGAAGGAGAGCTGGTGATTGCTAAGGGGGTGAGGATCCCTGATTCTACTAATCTAGTTACTGAAGCAATTGCTATCAGAGAAGGTCTTCAATGTTGTTTGGAAAACAACTTTCCAAACATTATAATTGAAACTGACTCGTTGGATTTGGTACATATGCTGAAGGGAGAGTGGGAAATACCTTGGAATGTGATAATGGAGGTCAATTCCATCAATAGATTGAGGAATTCAATGTCAGTAAGAGTAAAACACTCCTTAAGGGAGGGAAATACTCTTGCTGATTATTTTGCTAACTTGGTTTTTCTTTTTGCAGGTACATATGAATTAAGATCTCTCCAAGAGGTTCCGAATACGTCCAAGAGAATTATCATCTTAGATAAACAAAGCACACCACAGTTGAGGATAAGGCATTCAAACACTACAAGAGTATAAATGGTTTGATTTGAATACAATCTACATATGATACTGATAAAGCTATATTAGATGATAAAAGCTACTACACATTATATGATGTCTGACTGAATTTCAGTTGGTTGATATACCATGCACCTGGTGAGAGTTTAGGGTGTTTCATATGGTATAAAATCAAGACTCATAGATTGTAGCAGTCAATTAACATCTATAGTAGGTCTATTATTTCACAATACACATAACAGAATAACTTCGAAATTGGTTATTTCGAACGATCAGTCCAGAAGAGAAGAGAAAAATTGGTTGGGTTCAATTGTGTACCTGACAAGTTGCTCAAGTCCAGAATACTTTGCATAACCTGTACAATAGTGCAAATCCTAGAAATCCATACACAACCTCGAAAAAAAAAATGTTAGAAATTAGTAATTCTTTTACGATTTAAGTTCGGTGGTGGTATTAATCCTATTGTTGGGTTCAACCACTGAAGGTTAGATCAAAGAAGATGAACTAATTTCAACTAACCTGAGGTTAAATGGATGGATTACGCCAAATTGAAGTCGAATTTCAGCTCCGATTTGATGATGTATCGAGGAAGAGGCGCTGCACCTGCAAGTACTCTTCAACTTCCACTTTCCTAATTTGTTTTTTGATATTTCTTAGTTGGTAGGTGTTGTTTTTTATTGTTTTGTTTATTTATTTGGTGGGCTGTTCACTTAGGCAATCCACATGATTTTGTATATATTTTCTCTTAGTTTAATAAAATTCTTGACCCATGTGGTCTTTGATTTTTTTTTAAAAAATGCTTGCTAATTAAATTTGAACAATAATGTGTTAAAGTTATTCTATTTACATCTTAGGGTTTGAGGATAACTGATTGAAAATTCTCACTTAAATTTTCAAGTTAAGTATATACAATCCAATTTAAATTCTTGGTATCAAATTTAAAGTTAAGAGGCGGAAAATGGATCGTGTATGTATCAAAAATTAAGTGAGACGGCTTGACTACTGTCAGAACTGAGGAAATGGAGAAGAAATTGTGGACAATGGGGTTGGGGAAAATAGTGGGGACACTAATTATTAATAGGAAAAACTAGTTGCATTAGGGAATTAAGTAGCTAGATAGGTGTTGGAATCTCGTTGGGTAAGGTTGGTAGAGACAGAGGGAATTGATGGTGAAGTAAAGCGATTCAATTGATAGTGGAGTAAAGCAATTTAAGGGAAAGTGAAAGCCAAAAAGGATGCTTATAGGGAGTGTTGGTGAGAAGTGAGGAGAAAGATAAAGATCAAATAAGAAATTGTATAAGACAACGAATAAGGAAGTGAAGTGAGCAGTTAAATGACTAAAACAACATCTTTTGAACAATTGTATAGTAAACTACAACATAGAGGCAATGATAAGAAATTGTATAGGCTCGTCAAGCAAAAGAGAAGAGGGTCCGAGACCCGGACCAAGTGAAGTTCATTGATAACAATAAAAACAAAGTATTGATGAAAAAGACACATTAGATGTACAATTATAAATGCAACAAAAAAATAAACATCAGATTTAAAATGAAAATTGAGTGAGTTTCTGTGAAAAACTCCTTAGTTGAGTGACCATTGAAGATACTAACTCATAATTACCTTTAGAATATTTATGGAAGCTTAAAAAAAATGGAGAAACTGTTAAGAAAAAGAGAATCTTCTCTTAAAGCTTCAACTATCCACTACTCTTTGTCTTTAATGCTAAGAATAAAACTTGAACCAAATATAATGAATGCTAAATCCAAGAATTTATTTAAAATCCCATAAAAATCATGCATAAAATGAACATCAGATTCAAATGGTCTGTTGTTTACTTAAATCTCTAGCATTAATAACAAGAAAGTTATTTTTTTAATTTCACTTGGTAAGAGTTAATTTTGTTTTTATTAGTCTCAACTCTTATGTACCTCTTGACCTCAAGGATAGGCCATCTTCGTAATCAAATTTTGGATGTACAAAAATAAAATTATTTGGGAGTAGTTCATAATTGGACAGTTGAATTTAATAAGGTAAACAATAAAATAACTCTCATAGAAAATGACCATAAATAATTTTTGTTTTAAATAATCATATGCCTGAAACTGAAAAGATAGAGATTACATAGCACTATATTTCCGAGGCAACTTTATTTATTTTTAATCATTACTTATACACTTTTTATCATTTCCTTCTTTGAAATATATAAACAATAATTGGTGCAAAAATTAGTTGAAGATAGTAATGTAGTCACTAGACGTGGAAATGAATGGTGATTTTATTTTAAAAATTATCTTGAATTAAGTAGCTAGAAAAGTGTTGAAGTCTCGTTCGGTAAGGTTGCTAGAGACAAAGGGAATTAATTGTCAAATAAGGGATCAAAAAATGATCTCCACGTTACAATAACGGAAAGAGATCTAACATCGTCAGTCAATTCATCCCTAAATTCTAAACCACATGTAAAATTCTATCCTTAAATCATACGCACACAAACATAAAAATAGCAATCACAATACATTAGTAATAGCATATGTATCAACACATAAATGTCACATTTAGCAAGAAATAAATAATTATTAGATTTAGCATAAAATAAAAGCCGTAACTCGAAAATAAAAGAAACTCAATCATAGTGGTAATTTAATGTGAGAGTAGTCGAGTACACATTTGGGAGAGATCCTAGAATTAAGATATACTCCCTCTGTCCCTAATTACTTGTTCACTTTTGAATTGACACACCTATTAAGAAAACAATGATTGACATAGTGAGTTTACCATTTTACCCCTATTAATTATGAAGTGGATGAATTAAAAACTTAGGATTTTCAAGAAGTTCTACCTTTTTTCAAAATAATTAATTGAGGGTATAATAGGTAAAAAAATTTGTCCTTTCTTGATTTGTCAAAATGGACAAGTAATTAGTGACAACTAAAAAAGAAAAAGTGGACAAGTAATTAGGGACAGATGGAGTATTTGTTAAGTTTATTTAACAGAGGAAATTAATAAAAATAAATGTATGATATATTTTATTGACTTTACAATAGAATAAAATGAGAATTTGATGAGTCGATTCATCTACATGTCTTTTATTTCTACCTTTTTTTAGGAAACAAGAATATAAAATTTGGATCACATTTTGAAAAAAAAAAAATCAGAGTTCATTCACAATTACATTCGATTTTTGAATAAGAAATCAAGAAATGATATCTACATCGCAATAAAATTAAAATAATCTAAATTTACTGTCAGTCAGTTCATCCGTGTCCTAAATTGCCTCCGTAAAATTCTATCCTTGTACCTTAAATGTAGAATTCTATCCTTATACTCTTAAATATAAATTTATTTGGACTCAAAAACATATAAAAATCAGTCACATATGAAAAATAAAAGATAAAAAAATAGCAGTGCAACACAATATGCAATTAATAATATATGTATTAACACATAATTGTTTGATTTAGCAAGAAATGAAAATTCTAACTTCTACAAATAAAAACTTAGAAAAATCTAAAATAGTTAACACCAAAAAGAACACATAAATAAAACAACTAAATATAGGTATTTTAACAAGTGTTTTCAAGATTTATCAACAAATGAAAATTCTAAGTAAAAAAATAACTTAGAAACCTTTTAAAAAGCTAACCTCCAAATTTTAATTAACACATAAATACTATAATTCTTACCAAAAGAACAAAAATACACATAATCAAAGAGGGATAACATATATATTAACACATAGTTGTCAGATAGCAAGACATAGAAATTTTAACTCGGGAAATAAACTTAGAAAATCTTAAAGCTAGCAGTTGATAGCGAATCCTAACACATTAAGAAAACAACTTATATCAGGTGTATAAATACTACAATTCTTACCAGAAGAACAAAAATACACATAATCAAAGAGGGATAACATATATATTAACACATAATTATCAGATTTAACAAGAAATAGAAATTCTAACTCGGAAAATAAACTTAGAAAACCTTAAAGCTAGCGGTTGATAGAGAATCCTAACACATTAAGAAAACAACTTATATCAGGTGTTTCAAAATTTAGCAAGAAATGAAAACTTTTAGTCGAAAAATAACATAGAAATCCTTTAAAAAGTTAAACCCCAAATCCTACATATTAATATTTAAAAATCTTATAAGGGAGGAACAAAACTACACATAATCGAATAGAGATAATTAGAAAATGATATTTTTACAATATTTAATTAGACGAGTTAAAAATAAATTATATTAGCATGGTGATATTCACTCACAGACAACTCTCTTCTCCTTTCTCATGTTAAGAAACGGGCGAAATGTTTTTTACAAATAGGTTGAAATTAAATGGGTTATTTAGTTTAGTGGCTCGAGATCAATTTTTTTTAAAAATAGAATAAGGGATCAATATTTGTAATTTGTGTAGAATAGAAATTGTTAGTTGCTTCTAATAAGCTTCACAAAAAAAAAGCACCGCATAGCAAAAAACCAAGCCGAATGACTGGAAAATAACCTTAATATATCGATGGGAGGAACTTTAATTTAGTCCAACAACAAAAGGAAAGATGAATTAAACTTAAAATAAGTAAGCATCACATAGCAAAAAACAAGCCGAATGACTGCAAAATAACCTTAATATAGCTTTGATGGGAGGAACTTTAGTCAGTACAACAACAAAAGAAAAGATGAAATAACAACGATACAAAAGCTAATGCCTTTTTGGGCAATAATCATTGAATTTATTCGATACAACAACAAAATGAAGGATCTAATAACACTGATATTAAGGCTACTTAATCTGTTTTCCTTCAATAATTATATGTTCTAAAGGGTCTTCTACATCACCTCCACCAGCATGTTCGACAAATTCTTCTGCATTTAGAAAATTACCATGACAAAGACAAACTATCTTCACTTCATCTCTCTTCTTAAACGAGTATAAAAGTCCTTCAGTCTTCTTTCTTTTTGGTCCTTCACCTTTTGTGAAGACATTAGCCATATTGTTGAGCATGAAGTTTCTGAACTTCTCTGTAGAAATATTATTTTTCTCTGAATACATAAGTGATTTCTATTCAGTTGAAGATGATTTCACATCGAGAACTAAAGGTAAAAAAATATTTTTTTCCTACTTTAATTTTGGTACAAATTCAAATTGACTAGATATATATAAATCAATTCGTAAAATCTTGATACCTTGAGTAGGTGGTTGTTGGGTTTCAACCTCAGCTACACTTGAAGCAACACATCCTTGCGATCCACCTGAAAACATCAAAGAATATTTTATTAGTTATTCACAAAAAAAGATTTTTTTTTTCGTGTGAACATCAAAATTACCATTCAATGAAAGCTCTAAATTTAGCTTCATATTTTCATTCTCCACATTCCTTGAAGTTCCTATGTTTTCTTTAGCTTTCTCCATGTTAGCAAAATCTAAAAACTGAGAAAGCTATTGAATTTTGAACTAAAAAAATTATAAAAAGGGAAAAGAAAAACTCCGTAAAAGTTTCAGTGTGGAGAAAACATTAGGCCATTTGGGAGCTTATAAAGAAGAAAATTTCTGGGTGGGAAGGTAGGAAAAGCGTGAAGTGGTATTTCATTTCCATGGATTATTAAAATGACAAAACAGCCCCTGAAAAGTGTCACATGATTGTTCTAGGAATAGCATGACCACGTGGTTTAGGAAGGACTTTGGAAATTGATCCCAAGAGGTAACTGCTTAATAGTGACACATGTCAGTTATACATTCATTTTATAATTTTTTTTTTACCATTTTAAAAAGAGAAAAAAGGTTAAATGTATTTTTCTACTTTGTTTTATTGGTCAAATTTATTAAATGTTATATTATCCTATGATTTCTACTTTCAACATTACTGAATTTAATAGGGTAAATACTTCAAATTTAATTTGTTTAGAGCCTAATACGTGTCTTTTTCATGAGTTTTTGAAATTATTATCGTGTCAAATTTTGGTCTCTGAATACATGTATTTGACGCGTCCAATTATATGTATCTCATATATGCGAGGTTCAAAATTAGGTGTAATTTATTTTAGATACATTGTATCCAAGTGTATTCACATGTATCTGACTCTCCCTCGCCTCTCTCCCTTTGTATCTATTGGTAATTACCATCAATTAGAATCTCTACCTACCATATATAGTTAATTACATATTATTTGTATATTATTTTCTTTAATTGTATTTACCATGTATAGTACTTACCATGTTAAATAGTTTAACATGCATACTTGTAATCTTATAAGGAGATAATCTCGTTCATTTTAAAGGAATAAAAAACAAGGTTTTTCTCTTGTTCATATGATATCATAGCCTCTTCAATCTTTATAAAGAATCAAAGAGCTTCCGCTGACGACGAGTGAATATTACTCATACATGTCACCTGTTTGGCCAATAATTATGTAAGCAGAAGTTGGGTCACTGCGTATCTTTCTGATGATACTTTCTCATATTCGATTTTTATAGCACCGTGCCATATTTCGGTGATTTGTTTCTCATATCTTATTTTGGGTAGCACTATAACACACTGTTTGGATGGTTGTTACCCGTTGTATTATATTGTATTGTATTGTATTGTGTTGTTAGTTTAAATATAATATTATGTAATCAACTATATATGGTAATGCCGACTAATTTTCTAAATTATTAATAATTTAAGTAGTTAAGATCGTCACTAAAAGAATGATAAATTAGATATGAAAAAAGTCTCAACAATCAAACTTTGAATAATTCACTTATTTTAAACTATAAAAAAATTCTCAATAATTCACTTTATATAGACTAGAGGAAAAAATAAATATGTTTCGTTTAACAATTTCCTATAAATTGGCAACAATGGTTTTGGGTTAATGGAGTAGAAGTAGACGAGTTTAATGGGTTTCTAAGTTTGGGTATAAATTGCTTGCTAATTAGATTTGAAAAATAATGTGTTAAAGTTATTCTATTTATATGTTAGGGTTTTGAGATAATTGATTTAAAATTTTCTGACTTAAATTTTCAAGTTAGGTACTTACAATCCAACTAAAATTCATGGTGTGAATTTAGATTTTAAGATGCAAAGAAGAAGAGGGTCGTGTATGATGTATCAAAAATTAAGTGGGATGACTTGACTACTCTCATAACTCAGGAAATGGAGAAGAAATTGTGGACAATGGGTTTGGGGAAAATAGTGCGGACACTAATTAATAGTAGTGAAAACTAATTGCATTAGGAAAGTAGCTAGAAAAGTGTTGGAGTCTCGTTGAGTAAGGTTGGTAGAGACAACAGAGGGAATTGCTGGTGGAGTAAAGTGATTCAATTGATGGTGGAGTAAAGCGATTCAAGGGAAAGTGAAAGCCAAAAAGAATGCTTAAAGGGAGTTGTTAGTGAGCACTGACGAGAAAGATAAAGGTCAAATAAGGAATTGTATAAGGTGACGATCAAAGATTATATAGGCTTGCCAAGCAAAAGAGAAGAGGGCTCGAGACCTAGACCAAAGTGAAGTGCATTAAAAACAAGTAAAACAAGGTGTTGGACGTGGAAAAGACACACATTTGATGCACAATTTTCTTTATAAAATTAAGGAAGCAGAAATCTAAGATTAAAAACAAATACCAACATATCAATATCATGTTTTAAATGCAACAAAAAAGTGATAAATGACATTTTTCTGTCACCATCAACTACTAAAATCAACAACTTAAGTTTTTACTAGTTTAATGTCACCCTCATTTGTTAGATCAACCAGAAGCTTACATAATACATCATATATTGACATTAAGCATCGCTCTTCACAGTTGTGCCTTGTCATTACCTTTTTCTTTAAAAGAAAATAAGCCACGTCAATGGTGGGGGGTTAGGTAGACCCCTACCAGTTCATATCTTGAGAAATTTTTTTACAAAAGAAGGAATATGGTGCTTTCCTTTATGTGAAATAATGACAATGAAAACCTCATCCTTGTACAAAAAAACGCCCTATATATACTTAGGTTACCTAAGATAACCCTATCATTACCTTTTATTGCCTTAAGTTTGTCAATATTTTAGTTTGCCCAATTATCTTTCAATTTTTTTTATAAACAAAGATATTATATTAATAGTAGCTAATATGTGTCATTACAAGATAGCGGCAGAGCGCCATGATCATTTGAAGTACTTAGGGGAGGGGATACAAAATACTATTAGATCCGGCAGGTTTAACTGAGTTTTTGTTAGTCTAGTAAAAGGAGTTCTTAGTTGATAACCCCTTTTCACGAGAACTTTTTTGACGCATTCCAATCACTTTTTAATTTACTAAAAATCTCTATCATTATTAAAAAAAACTATTTTTCTTATTTCAGTGGGTAAGAGTTGTTTTTTGTTTTTGTTGAATTTAGGGTTGCGTATCGGTTGGTTTGGTTCGGTTTTGGAATTTATTAGTTTTACTTATTGGTTATCGGTTTGTTATCATGCTAAATGACTATGGAACCATTAATATATTGGTTTATCAGTTAGTGATCGTTATCAGTTCGGTTATCGGGTTAACCGTTAATAGTTCACACAATTTTCATTGAGAATTACTAATGGACTAATCACTAATTAACAGTTCGCAGTAGCCAAGAGACACTGATGATTTTTTTCATGTTAGTCCATTACTACATAAAACACTTAATAAAACTCCATATTAACCTAGACAAAGATGTCAATATTGCCCAAAATGGCAAAACTCAAAAGGATTCCTCATAACAACCAAACCAATTTTGATATAAAGTAAAGAGAAACCATTACAACACTACTAACGAAAATCATTAATGATCATGAGACCATTACTAATAAAAACTTTTTAATTGTAGTATTGCAATATTGCAGACATATCTCACTGACTCACTCACTGTAATGAGAAGATAAAAACAAAGACTTAAAGTAATTAGGGAGGACTACCTTGCTATGCACCTAAACAACCTCAATTTAGACACTTAGAGAATGATATCGAATATAACTTGTTGTCTTGAGAGCAGTGACGGTAAATCAATGAGTGATGTCGCAGCATTGGAATATTATTGTGAAATTTGAGTGTCAACTATGAAATCATTGTAAAGAGTCTGAAGACTAAAGAGTAAACCCTAAAGGCTAAAACTGCCTAAGACCTTAAGTGATATAAATGTAGTTAATTGAACTTCTTATCGGGTTATCAAGGCACCCAATTAGAAATATGGTCGAACTGAGACCCGAACCGATAAGCCCATAAGAAGTTTATAGTAAACTGAAACCCTAACCACTAAATCATTAACCCGAACCATTGACCCAATAACCAAATTATCGGTTTGGATTATCGGTTCCGATTTGATTTTGAACAACCTGAATTTGAATTATTCTATTTTTACATACCTCTTGACCTTAAGGGTAGATCTTCATCATAAACAAATTTAGGATACTCAAAAACAAAATTATTAGAGAGTGATTCATGACGGGATTGTTGAGTTTGCACTTTGAAATTGTCGTGCACATTCATAATTACATTTAGTTTTTGAATAAGGAATCAAGAAATTATGAAATTCACATCACAATTAAAAAAGAGGATCAAATATGTCAATCAATTCATCCATAAAGCCTAAACCACTCATGTAATTTTACCCGTAAACCCTAAATTACATTGGGACTCAAAAACCTAGAAAAGTCATCCATATATTCGTACATCAAAAATAGCAACACAATATAACGTAACTAATAATATATGTATTACTGTATAATTGTCAGATTAACAAGAAACAGAAGTCGTAACTTACAAAATTCTAAAGTAGTTAACAATAAACCCTAACACATAAAGAAAATTCAAAATTTAGCGTTTTCCTGTTAGTATTTTTTTTTAGTGATTCAAGCAATTTTTCACTATGTAACTAATACGGTTATGTATAATAAGTTTTCTTAAAACAGTAGATACCAAATCCTAGCACATAAAGAAAACAACTAATACCATGTTTTTCAATACCTATTTTCAAAATGTAGCAAAAAAAGAAAACCTCAAGTTGAAAAATAACTTAGAAATCCTTTAAAAGTTGTTAGTTGCTTCTAATTAAAGCTCAAATAAGCACAGCATAGCCAAAAAACAAGCAGAATGACCAAAAAATAACCTTAACATATCTCTGATGAAAGGGACTTAGTCTTCTACAACAAAACGAAAGATCAAATAACAACGATATCAAAGCTAATGCCTTTTTGGGCAATAGCCATTGGACTTATTCAGTACAACAATAAAAGGAAAGATCACATAACAACCATATTAAAGCAGCTAGTCCATTTTTCAGTAGTCAAGAATTATACTTATATGCTTTAAAGGGTTTTCAACATCACCTCCACCACCATGTTTGACAAATTCAGCTGGGGTCAGAAAACTAGCATGACAAGCACAAACTATCTTCAAATCTTCTCTCTTCATAAACGAGTATAAGAAGTATCCTTTCGTCTTCTTTTCATTTGGTCCATCATAAAAAACACAAGGCATGTTGTACAAGAATTTTCTCAGCTTCTCTCTAACTTCTTTAGCACTTTCCCCTGACAAAACTAATTATTTCTCAGTAGTAGTTTCGAGAAACTTGAAAAAGCTGATTGATATCATTTTTCGTGAACTTACACATTTCTTTTTAGTTAGTAAATAAAGAGTGTTTCAACGAAAACAATAAAAAGAAAGAAATGTTTTATACATCGATTAGGTGGTTGTTGGGTTTCAAGCTCAGTCAAACTTGAAGCAACACTTCCTTGTGATCCACCTGAAAACAACAAAGAAGAATTTCCATTAGTTATTGATAATGAATGGTTCAGTATCTTCAATTTTTTAGAGTTATCTCCCAATTACCGTTCAATGAATGCCCTAAATTCAACTCCACATTCCTCACATTTCCTCTATTTTTTTTAGTTTTCTCCATGTTAGCGAAATCTAAAAAATGAGAGAGTTATTGAATTTCAAACTAAAAAAATTATAAAATGGACATTGAAAAACTCCATGAAAGTTTCAGGGCAGATAAATTATTAGGCCATTTGGGATATTATAAAGGAGAAGATTCCAGGGTGCAAAGGTAGAAAAAATGTGAAGGGGTATTCCATTTCCGTGGGTTAAGTGAAATGAAAAAATATCCCCCTAAGATGTGAAACGAATTGCATGAGGAAGGGACATGTGGAAGGTTGTAGGAATACCATAACCCACATGATTTATGAAGGCCTTTGGAAATTGTTCCCAAAAGGTAACTGATCAAAAGTGACACTTGTTAGTTGTAAACTTATTTTTATAACTTTTTTTTACCACTTTAAAAAGAGGAAAACGATAATTAAATGTATTTTTCTACTTTATTTTATTGGACAAATTTATTAAATGTTATATTATCTGATTATTTTTTACTTTCGGCATTTAACCTGAATAACATAAACAGCATAAATCTCACTAGTTAAGAATTTAATTATGTGCCTTTTCGTGAGTTTTTTTTTTTCCAAATTATCATTCGTGCAAAATTTTGGTCCCAATATACATGTATTTCGGATAAATGAGGTTCATAATTAGTTGTAAATAGCCAAGTGTATTCACATGTCTCTAACTCTCTCGCCCGCCTCTTTTCCTATTTGTATTTCAGAATGTATCTGATAGCAAAAATATATATATCTAGGTGTATCTAATTTGAAATCTGATACGAAACTATTAATTAGTGAGAAAATATGTAATTATTTCAAACTATTGGGATAATAATTTGTTAATAAGGTAAGAATGTTTGTGTAATTATGATGTTTTTTCAACTTAATGCTCCCTCTAGTCCATGTTAAGTGAATTATTGGGATATGACATATTTTTTAAGAAAAATATTTTAAGTACATAACTAATTAAAATGCTACTTTCCACTATTGTTCTTTAGATTATTTCAAAGTATTCTCCTATAAAATGTAAATTAGTAAAGAACCTCATTAAATGAAGGATATATATGAAAAATGTCTCAATAATTCTCTTAAGCTTCGAACAATTCACTTAATAAAGACTAGAAAAATAATAAATATATATATATTTTAACAAATTATCATAAACTGGCCACAATGATTTTGTGTTAATGGTGTAGGAGTTAACGAGTTTAAGGATTTCTGAATTAGGTTTGCTTGCTAAATTTGAAAAATAATGTGTTAAATTTATTTTATTTATATTTTAGGGTTTAGGGTTAGCTAATTTAAAATATTCTTAAATTTTCAAGCTAGGTATTTAAATCCAACTTAAATTCTTGATATTGAATTTAGAGATTAAGAGGCGGAGGAAGAAGAGGAACGTATCAAGGGTTAAGTGGAATGACTCTCAGGAGATGGAGGAGAAATTAAGGACAATGGGGATTGAGGATAGTAATAAGGATGCTAATAGTAGTGAAAACTAGTTGCATTAGAGAAGTACCTAAACAAGTGTTGGAATGTCGTTGGATAATATTTATAGACACAAAAGGGACTGATTTGTGGAGTAAAGAGGTGGAAGGAAAATTAAAACAAGAAAATAAAGGTATTGATTGAAAAGACAAACACTCATAAAAGGAAGCTAAATCTAAGATTAGAAACATATACCAACTTATCAATATTTATATTATAAATACAACAAAAAAGTGATAAAATGACATTTTTATCATCATCATCAACCACTAATAACATAGGTTTTTTCTAGTTTAATGTCACCTTCATTTGTTACATCAATCAAAATTCTACAAAATACATCATTTATTATTGACATTGAACATCACCCCCTCACTGTTGTTCCTTGCCATTATTCTTATTGTCTTAAGTTTGTCCCATTTTTAGTATGTCCAATTATCTTTCAGTTATAAAAGATTGTTTATTTCACAAGAATTTTTTTGACACATTCAAATCACTTGTTGATTTATTTTAATCTCTATGCACCATTAAAAAAAGTTTATTTTTCTTAATCCATTTAGTAAGAGTTGTTTTTGTTTCTATTGAAATTTGATATTCAACTCTAACTTACCTCTTGACATTAAGGGTAGGTCTTCTTCATAATGAAATTTAGAATACTCAAAAATAAAATTATTTGAGAGTGATTCATGACCAGACTAATGTACATTCATAATTACATTAATTTTCGAATAAGAAATCAAGAAGTGAAACACAATAAATGAAAATATAATTAATAGCATCAATCAGATCATCCCTAAATCCTACTCCCTCCGTCCACAATTGTTTGTCAGGGTAAGGTCATGCACACCCCTTAAGGGAAATTTAATAGAATGTGTAATTTGACTAATATAACCCTACTATACCAAGAATACCAAAAGTCTACATAACTTTTCAATTGAACTACACTATCATTAAGGGTAGAATTGAAAAAGGTGATTAATTGTTTCTTGATTGCTTAAATTGACAATTAATCCTGGACATCTATTTTTAGTATACCTGCCAAATAATTGTGGACGGAGGGAGTACATCACATATATAAAATTCCATCCTTAATCCTAAATTGTAAATTCATTGGGACTCGAAAACCTAGAAAAATCATCCATATATTCAAACATAAAAATAAGCAACACAACACAACACAATATACAACTAATAATATACATATTAATTACCACATAATTGTCATATTTAGCAAGATCAAACAGAAGTCGTAATTTCGAAAAATAAACTTCAAAAAACCTAAAACACTTAACAATAAACGACCCAAGCACATAAAGAACATTATTAATTTAAGGAGTTTCAACACGTACTTTCAAAATTTATTAAGAAATGAAAATCCTAAGTTAAAAAGAAAACTTACAAACCCTTAAAATAGTTAACCCCAAACCTTAATTAACACATATATACTACAAATCTTACGACAAATAATGAAATATTACATAATCAAAAGGGATGATTAGAAAATGACATCTCTACGACATTTAAAATAAGGCGAAATGATTACATAATACTCTCTCTGTCTAACAATAGTTGTCCACTATTGACTTGACACACCCCTTAAGAAACTATAAATAGAAGGGTAATTTTACTATATCACCCTTTCAATATAATTAATACGATGTCTTGAAAAATGTAATAGGAAAATGAATATAATTAATGATAAGGGTAAATTATGAACTAAGTGTAAAATTATCCATGGATTTCATAATGTGGACAAGTATTGTTGGACAAAGAGAGTATTAAACTTGGTGATATTTACTTCCTCGTAACTTTCTCCTCTCACATTGATGAACAAAAGAGAAAATGAGTAAGAATTTAATGGTTTAATTAGTTTATTCCTGAGAATATTCGGGTAAGAGTGTCATCCATTCTCTAATAGACAAAGAAAAATTATCTTACAAGAAAATTGGCCTTTTCATGTTTGATCCTAAAACTAGGCATCTAGGCTTTGTCCAGGAAGAATGAGCCATTAATATATGGAAAAATTATCTAAATACACATTTTATTTTATTATAATCTCTAAATTTTCTATCATTATAAAAAAAATTACAATAATCTCATCTCGGATATATCTTAATCCCTCTCGGATATATCTCTCTCCTCTCGGATATATAGCTCCCATTAAGTAATGTATCATTCACAATCAGTGGACTATGTATCCCCAGGTTTCCTGATGTATCCAATATCCTATAATTTTAAGGAATTTTTGTAATTTGAGAATCAATATGGCATATGTAATTAGCTCTTAACATTATGAGATTTATGTAATTTTTTACAATATAGCACTTCATTAAAATTATTGTAGATGGTCGATATGTTAATCATTGTGGACCATTTTGTCAAATAGTCCGCTACTTTGTTGACTTCTCTAAAATAGTGAGTGACACTAACATCATTCTTATTAATGCGAACGATAGTTTCTTTCAGAAATAATAATAATAATAATAATAATAATAATTAAAAAAAAAAAAGATAGTTTCTTCAATAATGGTCCTCAAGTTAAGGTTCTGAGAAGTCCTGCTTTGCATCACTGTCAACTATAATCTTGGAGTCCATTTCAACATTTAGCAAGAAATAAAATCTCAAAAATAACTTCAAAACCCCCTTAAAAAGGTTAAAACTCCAAGCCCTAATTAACACATAAATATTGAAAATCTTACAAGGAGGAACAAAAACACACATAGTTATAAATGGATAATTAGAAATTGACATTTTTATAATATTTAGACAAGCTAGGCGAGATAAATGATATAGGTTAGTGATATTCACTCGCACGTTACTCATCTCCTCTCTAACACGTCGATGAACAAGTAAAATGTTTTGGAAAAATGAGTTGGAATTTAATGAATTGCTTAGTTTACTGGCCCGAAATTGTGCAAATTAATTTTAAACAAACTTATTATACATAACCATATTAGTTACATAGTGAAATACTTGCTTTGAATTTGTGATAGAAGAATTTCCTAATAATATATACAGAAAATAAGGGATATCTAAAAAATAGTTTAGGCCATTAAATTACGATAATAAGTTCATATTTTTTTCAAAAAATCTTTTACGACATTCAAAACACGTAGAAAATAAGAGAAAATGCTACAAATGAAATTTTAATCCTTCATATTATCTATGAAAGATAAATCAGAGCACTCATCAATCCATTTGTCTGGATTCGAAATTATAGAACTATAACAAAATCTATTCAGATCAATTATTTAAATCAATTAAATTATAAGTATTATTTGTTTTAGCTCATTTTCCATAAGGTTCGTACTTGCACAGGCTTGCCATCCTCTGATCTCGTTAACACATAATTGTCAAAATTAACAAGAAATAGAAATTCTAACTCAAAAATTAAACGTAGAAAAACTTTAAGCAGTAGATACCAAATCCTAACATATAAAGAGAACAACTAACATCAGGTGTTTCAATACCTATTTTCAAAATGTAGCAAAAAATGAAAATCCCAAGTTGAAAAATAACTTAGAAACCCTTCAAACCTGTTAGTTGCTTCTAATTAAAGCTCAAATAAACATTGCATAGAAAAAAAACCATGTAGAATAACCGGAAAATAACCTTAATATAGCTTTGATGGAAGAGACTTACTCTTCTACAACAAAATAAAAGATCAAATAACAACGATATCAAAGCTAAGGCCTTTTTGGTCAATAGCCATTGAACTTATTTAATTAGTACAACAACAAAGGAAAAGATAAAATACCATTTCTGTGGGTTAAATGAAATGAGAAAATACCATGACCCGCGTGGTTTAGAAAAGACTTGGGAAATTGCTCCCAAAAGGTAACTGATCAAAAGTGACTCGTGTTAATTGTAAATTCATTTTTATAACATTTTTTACCACTTTAAAAAGAGGAAAAGGTTAATTAAATGTATTTTTCTACTTTATTTTATTGGACAAATTTATTAAATGTTATATTGAGATATTTATTAGTCCATTTATTAGTTAGTCCAAGTCATTGTACTGTTAGTTGGTTAGAGTCGGTTAGGAGTTTGTTAGCTGTAGCTGTCAGTGTTAGTTAGTTAATTGCTTCTTTTCATTTACTAATTAGTTCTATAAATAAATTAGCTCACAAGTTGTAAATCTCAAGTTGATCAATTCAATACAGAAAATTCTTCTCTCATTCTTCAAATGCTTCTCCAATGGAGATTGCACAATTTTCACCATCTTAGGTGAATTCTTCACTTTCTAATTCATCAATTTGACATGGTATCAGATCGAGGCTGCTCTCATTAAATCGTTCGATCTATTCTTCAATCAATCCATCGATTTCTCCAATTTTTTCCTTCGTGTTCATCGCGAATCTGCAATTGAGGTTGTTCTGCATTTACACTCAGTAATTCTCCATATCTTATTCATCATGGTGGGAGTCATAGATTCCAGCACCAGGTCAACAGAAGGCAATACAATCGATGTAAGTAGTCATCTGTACATTCATCCATCTGATAGTCCAAGTGTTTTTCTTGTTCAATCTGTATTCGAGGGAGTAGGTTATAGGTCATGGAGAAGAGGTGTGATCATATCTCTTTCTGTGAAGAACAAGTTAGTTTTCATTACTGGGGAATGCAGGAGACCAGCCCTTAATTCACCCCAGTATCGCCAATGGGAAAGGTGTGATAATATGGTCACATCATGGATACTTAATTCCCTTGGAAAAGAAATTGCAGACAGTGTAGAATATGTTTGTGACTCTTTGGAATTGTGGAAAGAGTTGGAAGATCGTTATGATCAAACAAATGGAGCTAAATTGTTTCAGATCCAGAAAGAAATAAACGATCTAAGTCAGGGTGCTTTGAATATCACTGTATACTACACTAAAATGAAGAAATTGTGGGAAGAGCTGAACAATTTGAATGTCAAAGATCAGTGTAGTTGTGTGTGTAATTGTGGAGGAAAGGACAACATGCACAAGGAAGAACATGACAGAAGACTCATCCAATTTCTCATGGGGTTGAATGAAGTTTATACTGTGATTAGAGGAAATATGTTGATGATGAACCCTCTACCTTCTATGGCTCAAGCTTTTGCTTTGCTAGTTCAGGAAGAAAAACAAAGAGAGATCAAACCTAACAATCAAATGTTCATGGAGGCAAGCTCAATGAACTCTTCTATGCATGCTAGTTCTTCAGGTTCTTCAGGATCATCAAGTGGAAGGCAACAATTCAAAACCAATTACTATGCTTCAACTAGTCAGAGTGGGAGACCAAGACCATTATGTGATTTTTGCAAGAAGTTGGGGCATACCAAAGATAAGTGTTACAAGCTACATGGATACCCACAAAACAACACTAATGGCAATGGACCAATTTCAAATGGTTATGGTAACCAAAACAACAGATACAATAATGCTCAGAATCAGAGGTCTCAGCCTCATTACAATCCAAATCACAGGTCTGCTAAAGGAAAAGGGATAGCAACAAATGCATGTGGTGCTGATGATCAGCCTGCTACAGAAAGAAATGATGTATCCTCACACTACTTAAATCCTGGTCTCACCAAGAATCAGTATGAACAACTTATGAGCTTATTGCAGCAGTTTCAGGTGAATGATGCAGGAGAAACCAATGAGGACCAGATGTCAAGTGGAGCAGCAAACTTTGCAGGTATGATAGCTTGCAACTCTTCTATCGAATTTGACAATCTTTCATGTGGATGTTTTAAGACAAAAACTGATTTATGGATACTAGATTCAGGAGCTACACATCACATGACCTCTAACAAATTCCATCTCTCAAATATCACTATCTTACCTTACCCTTTATTAGTAGACCTAACCAATGGATATAAAGTCAAAGTTACAGAAGTTGGAAGTGTGAAACTTGCTTCTATGATCACATTGCACAAAGTTCTTTTCATTATATCTTTCAAATATAATCTAATTTCCATCAAATCCTTAGTAGCTCATCTTAAATGCATTGCTATTTTTTCTGATTCTTCTTGTATGCTGCAGGGCCTTTCATCTATTGTGGCATTACAGACTGGGACATGTACCATTTGCAAAAATGAAAAATATATCATCTATTCCTGTAAAATTTGCTACAAAACAACCCTTCTCTTGTGGTATATGTCCTATGGCAAGACAAACTAGATTGCCTTTCCTATCAAAATCTCACAGCACTACAAAAATATTTGAACTACTTCATGTTGACCTATGGGGACCCTATCATGTAGCAACCCATGACAATTTCAAATATTTCATAACCTTAGTAGATGATTTCAGTAGGTCCACTTGGACACATTTGCTAAGTTGCAAAAGCAATGCTCTACTCTTTCTTAAAGCTTTTGTCAATATGGTTGAAAATTAGTTTAAAACCACCATTCAAACCATCAGATCAGATAATGGTCTAGAATTTACCAACCATGAGTCTACTTTTTTCTTCCAATCCAAAGGCATACTTCACCAAAAGTCATGTCCATACACACCACAACAAAATGGTGTGGTAGAAAGAAAGCATAAATACATCTTAGAAACTGCTAGGGCTTTGCTGTTTCAATCCAAACTACCTGTGAAATATTGGGGTGAATGTGTGCTTACAGCAACATTTATCATTAATAGACTTCCATCTGCTATTCTCCACAACAAAACTCCTTTCACACTCCTATATAACTATGAACCTCAATATTCCCATATGAAAAGCTTTGGTTGTTTATGCTATCCAATCACCCCAAAACCCCACAGAACCAAATTTGATCCAAAAAGCACTCTACATGTATTTGTAGGATATCATTTTGGTACCAAAGGTTATAGGGTACTTAACTTGACCACTCATAAAATTTATGTATCCAGGGATGTTGTGTTTCATGAGATAGTGTTTCCTTTTTCTATGATTGACAAGTTTCATTCTCACACATTTGGTTCTTCTCCATCCTTTGTATTTGATTACTCTCATATTCCTATAGTTGAACCATCTGTCAACTTGCCTATCATTTCCTAATGACAACAATGTGCAAAATAATCATGAGTCTGCAAGAGTAACATTTCCAAATCTGTCATCAGATCATTCTATTTCCCCTGATCACCACTCCACTAATCTTGTACCACCAGTAAGAAGATCAAATAGAGTTCCCAAGACACCAACTTATCTCAATGATTATGTCCATACTGGACATCACCCTGCCACATCAGAACCTTCTGTTTCCCTACATACCTCATTTTCTAACCATCATCATGTGGGCTCTAACGTCTTATATCCTGATAGTCAGTCTTTAGTTTTAAATATCTCCAATGATTGTGAGCCATCTTCATATGAAGATGCAGCTATGGACCCTGCATGGCAAGCTGTCATGACACAGGAACTTTCTGCTCTTCATGACAACAATACTTGAACTCTTATGGGTCTTTCCTGTGAAGAGAAGGCTATTGGTTGTAAGTGGGTATACAAGGTTAAACACAAGGCAAATGGTACCATAAAAAGGTACAAAGCAAGGCTTGTTGTAAAATGATACACTCAACACTATGGGATAGATTACACAGAGACTTTTTCTCCTGTTATTAAGATGACAACTGTAAGGGCTTTGATTGCTATTGCTGTGAAAAACATTGGAACATCTACTAGTTTTATGTCAATAATGCTTTTCTCCATGGTGACTTACATGAAGAGGTTTATATGCAACCACCTCCAGGCCTTGAACTTCATGATTCTGGCTTAGTGTGCAAGCTGAACAAGTCCTTATATGGACTAAAACAAGATAGCAGGCAATGGTATGCCAAGAGGTCTGATGCACTTAGGTAAAGGGGATACAATCATTCTCTCAATGATTATTCTCTGTTCTACAGAAAAAGGGAGTCTTCTACTATTTTTATAGTTGTGTATGTAGATGACATATTGCTCACAGGTACTGACATTGAAGAGATAAACAACTTGAAGGGGTTCTTACACAATCAGTTCAAGATTAAGGATCTGGGAAAATTGCACTATTTCTTAGGTCTGGAGATTTTATATACTACAGTGGGAGTCCTCATTTCACAGAGGAAGTTTGTCCTAAATCTCCTTAAAGAATATCAGTGTTCTCAATTCTCAAGTTTTAATTCACCACTTGATGCAACTGTTAAACTTAGAGCTAATGAGGGTAAACTTTTATCGGATCCTAGCTCCTACAGAAAATTAATTGGGAAACTTAACTTTCTCACCAATACTAGGTTAGACATTGCATATGGAGTCCAACATCTTAGCCAATTTATGCAGAATCCCAAAGAACCACACATGCAGGCTGCTTACCACATGCTCAGGTACCTTAAGAAAGATCCAACACTGGGATTACTTATGACATCTACTGATGATTACAAGGTACAAGCTTTTTGTGACTCTGACTGGGCTACATGTCCTGATTCGAGGAAGTCAGTCAGTGGATATATTGTGTTGTTAGGTTCTAGTCTCATTAGCTGAAAATCTAAGAAGCAAGAAACCATTTCACTTTCTTCAACTGAAGCAGAGTACATGTCTCTATGAAAAGTAGTTGGAGAGCTAACTTGGTTGGATCGATTGTTTGATGAACTCACCATTCCTAGAAATAGTCCTTTTCCAGTTTATTGTGATAGTCAATCAACATTACATATTGCTCGTAATCCAGTTTTTCACGAAAGAACAAAGCATATTGAGGTCGACTGTCATTTTGTGCGAACCAAGCTTCACGAAGGCCTCATCTCTTTGCATCACATTGGCACTGGTGACCAGCTGGCTGACATGCTCACTAAGGCCCTTACTGGAATCAAGCATACTACTCTACTGGACAAGTTGGCTGTTTTGATATCGCCTCCAACTTGAGGGGGGGGGGGGGGGTATTGAGATATTTATTAGTCAATTTATTAGTTAGTCCAAGTCATTGTACTGTTAGTTGGTTAGAGTCGGTTAGGAGTTTGTTAGATGTAGCTGTCAGTGTTAGTTAGTTAATTGCTTCTTTTCATTTACTAATTAGTTCTATAAATAGATTAGCTCACAAGTTGTAAATCTCAAGTTGATCAATTCAATACAGAAAATTCTTCTCTCATTCTTCAAATGCTTCTCCAATGGAGATTGCACAATTTTCACCATCTTAGGTGAATTCTTCACTTTCTAATTCATCAATTTGACATGTTATATTGTCTGATTATTTTTACTTTCAGCAATACTAACCTAAATAAGGTAAACAACATAAATCTCACTAGTTAAGAATTTAATTATGTGCTTTTTCGTGATTTTTTTTTAAAGTATCGTTCGTGCAAAATTTTGGTCCCAATATACTTGCATTTCGGATAAATGAGGTTCACAATTAGTTGTAATTTATTCTAGATATATTATATCCAAGTGTATTTGCAAGGTTCTGACTCTCGCGCCTGCCTCTTTCCCTATCTGTATTTCAGAATGTATCTGAGGGCAAAAATACATGTATCTAGGTGTATCAAATTTGAAATATGATATTAAATTATTAATTAGTGAGACAATGTGTAGTTAAATAATTAGTTAATAAGGTATGAATGTTTGTGCAATTATGTAGTTTTTTCAACTTAATACTCCATCTAGTCCAGTTAAGTGAATTGTTGGGATACAACACATTTTTAAGAAAAATAGTTTAGTCCATAACTAATTAAAATGCTACTTTCCACTATTGTTATTTAGACTATTTTCAAACTATTCTCCTATAAAATGTATAGTAGTTAAGAGCCTCATTAAATGAAGGATAAATATGAAAAATATCCCAACAGTTCTCTTAAACTTCGAACAATTCACTTATTTTAAATTATGAAAAAATTCTCAACAATTCACTTAATAAAGACTAGAGAAAATAATAAATATATCTTGTTTAACAAATTCTCATAAATTGGCCACAATGATTTTGTGTTAATGGTGTAGGAGTTAACGAGTTTAAGGGTTTCAGAATTAGGATTGCTTGCTAAATTTGAAAAATAATGTGTTAAAGTTATTTTATTTATATTTTAGGATTTGGGATTAACTAATTTAAAATATTTTTACTTAAATTTTCAAGTTACCTATTTAAATCCTACTTAAATTATAGTTATTTGATTTAGAGATTAGGAGGCGGAGGAAGAAGATGAACATATCTAACGTATCAAGGATTAAGTGGAATGGCTTGACTACTCTGAGAGCTTAGGAGATGGAGGAGAAAATAGGACAATGGGGATTGAGGATAGTAATAAGGATGCTACTAATAGTGAAAACTAGTTGCATTAGAGAAGTACCTAAACAAGTGTTGGAATCTCGTTGGATAATGTTTATAGACACAATAGGGATTGATTTGTGGAGTAAAGCGGTGGAAGGAAAATTAGTGGGAGCCAAGAAGGATCCTTATAGAAAGTTGTTGGTGAAGAAGCGAAAAAGCGAAAAAAAGGTCAAATAAAATAATAATAAAAAATAATAATATATATATATATATATATATATAAAGTGGCGCAGAAGTAAGTGAAGTTAGCAGTTATAATGGCTGAAATGTAACTTTAAACACTTGTATGGAGAACTTTTTTTGTTGTTGAAAAGGGTGTTTATTTAATTATATATATAATATGTATTCATACAAGGTCGGTGCCCTGAAGCATTACAATCAAACGGAATACATGCTAAGTTACCAAAAAAATTTAAACTATCCGATATTAGTAAGGGCAAGTTCTTCCTATCAAAAGTGGCTCCCTCATTATCAGCATCGATGGTCTTCGAGACAAACAATGATGGCGATGTCCATTCCATAAAATATATGTCCTCCGTTGGTTTTACTGTTTCTTTAACTAGCATATCGTTTACCTGATTTTGCTCTATGTAGCTATGGTTGATCATCTGTGGGTTCCCCAGCATTCTAAGCCCTAGTAATAAGGCTAGTTGTTCTAAGTGTAGTGCATTAATAACATTAACTTTTGCTGAGACTACGCGGGGGGGGGGGGGGGGGGGGGGGGGGGGGGGGGGGGGGGGGGGGGGGGGGGGGGGGGGGGGGGGGGGGGGGG
>JAJOOR010008954.1:0-40265 GCA_036250505.1 Solanum acaule
CCAACTGCCCAACTTTCAAAGGGCATAACTCGCTCATACGAACTCAGAATCGAGCAAACTCGGTGGCGTTGGAAAGATCGTTCCAAGGGCTTTCCAAACATAACTGGAACTACTCCTGGATCATCCTGAGGTAGGAGTTATGACTACTCAAAGTTGGCCAAAAACTCACTGATTTCCACACTTGGCCGAATTTCCAGATTTTGAACTTTTTTCCCAAAAGAGACTACTTCCAATTTATGCTTAAACTTTTAAAAATTCATATGTTAGGCTCTAGTTTCACCTATCTATTTTTAGGGTCGCTACAAAACTAGAATAATAAAGCAACAAAAATGAAATCTTTCGGAACCAAGGAGGCTCACCAAATGACTGAAATTCTCAACTAGATCAACGAAGCACTAGATGCGGATCCTGGTTACCTGTATCTCCATCATAAAATGATGCAGACCAAATGGCGTCAGTATATTGAATGTACGAGCATGTGAGGAGAATTCTAAAACAAGACATAAGCTTGAAAAGGAACTAAAGAAACTTACGTCGTCTCAACTCAACCCAACTCTTTTCAATATAAAGTAGTAATAAAGATGCAGTATAAAGAAAAGCTTTAAAACATGAAGATAACAAATCAGTGTATTAAAAAAATATACAATAACTCAGTTTGTATATGAAAATACAAGTAACTCTGTGTATATAAGAATACAAAATATCTATGTGGAGTTTCTATAACTGACAACCATCACTATGAGTTATGTCATGATACAACGTCTTGCCTCACGCTTCTAGGGCCATCCTATACCTTGTCGGGGGTGTAGAACCTAACTATTAAGTGAATCCACTAGTCTATGCAAAAAGAATGAAGGAATCATCTAAAAAGTATGACCCTTTTCTACCCATGTTGGCTACACGGTTTATGGAGACTTTGAATTATCTGAACTCAACCTCGTCCCCAAATCGGTGCTCAATACTACTCCCAAAATGTAACTAGCTCATATGTTTAAAAGCATAACTGTTTCTGTGGTTTGAGATTATTACTCAAGAACTAGCTCAAAAGTTCTCTTGGAAATCAGTGTTTCGTCTTTTGTTCAAATGTGAAAATATTTACTCTTTGGGAATACTTAGTTCCCATATAATCTTTTGAAGAAAAAGAACATCACTCTTACTCTTACTCAACTCAATGCTCAAGTCTTAAAAAAAGTTTAAAACAATTGTAAAAGACTTTGAAATGACTCGAAGAACTCTCAAGACTTGACTCTTAACTCTCTATTGAAATTGAATTATATATTAAAGGTTATGATTTGTGATAGGAAGGATATCATGATGATTAAGAGTGTTTTTAGATATTTAATCATGAGAAATGGTCAAAAAACACTATGTGGGAGCAAGATCGAGATGTACAGATGCATTTAATATTTGGTTGCGAAATAATTTTTGAGACAGTGGGGTCCACGATCTCTCCGCAATGTGGAGAGGAAAAGTTCACTCTGAAGGAACAGGTCCTCGCGTTTTCTGTCTGACTTTTTTCTTCCTCGATTTCTAACCTCGATTTGGCTAGATTCGATTCTTTTTCTCAATTTCTCCTTAGATTCAGATACCCAACACATGTACACAAGAATGTACTCATAAACGACTCTAAAATCGACACGATTTTCTCAAGAACTCAACAATCCCATCCTAACGCAGGAACGAAAGTCAATTTCAAGAACAAAATTCAAGATCATCAAACTTTCTAGAATGAATTTCTATGAAATATACATGATTGTCGCATGGATGAACGAACCCAACACTATGAAAGTCTCACATACCTCTTTAGGGATCAACCCTTGGCGAAACTACTTCCATTCCGCAAGAAATCTCCAAGAACGCCTTGACTTTTCTCTTTTTTTTCTCCTCTTTTGTCTTCTCTCAAAGCCCTAGCGAAATTTGTAATTCTGTAAATTGAATAAAATTAGTTTAGAGCCCTAATTAATTACTAAAGACGAATTTTATTAACTGGGTAGGGAAAAGACCAAAATACCCCTCTTAAATCCGGGTGACTTTCTTTAACTGGACATACCGACTTCAAATGGGAATATCTCCCCCATACAAGCTCGAAAATTAGCAAACTCGGTGGCGTTGGAAAGATACTTCAAAGACCTTTCATTTGATATCTTGTAGCCCACCTAATCCATCATGTACTAGGAGTTATGGTCATTTGAAGTTGACCCAAAACTCATACTTAACATAACTTACCAAATTTCAGATTTTTCATTATTTCCAAAAATGGTTCTTTCCAATTCCAACTATTTCAAATAGCGGGGTGTTACAGTATCTCCCTCTTGGGAACATTCGTCCTCGAATGAGATTAGTCTTAGTAGGCTAAGGGTGTAATATCTAACATCCAGCTCAAACACCAAACAAGCAAAATGTAAATACAACATGCCAACTTAAAACAAATGCCAAGAAAAGGATTAGTACCTTAATTTGGAATTTCTTCGAATTCAAAGAGATGTGGGTACCTCTTCTTCATATCCTCCTTAGCTTTCCAAGTAGCTTCCTCAACAAATTTATTCCTCCATAGAACCATCATTGATGCTACCTCGTTGGTTCTCAACTTTCGAATCTGATGGTCAAGAATCTGAACGGGAATCTCGTCATAAGATGAGCTATCTTTAATACCAATATCTTTAGTAGGTATGATAAGTGAAGGATCGCCGATGCACTTCTTCAACATGAAAATGTGAAACATTGGATGAACTGCTACTAACTCTTGCAGTAGCTCCAACTCATAAGCTACATTATCAATCCTCTTGGATATCCTGTAAGGACCAATATATCGGGGACTAAGCTTCCCCTTTTTGTTAAATCTCATAACACCCTTGGTGGGTGCAACCTTCAAATAAACCTAATTATCTACTTCAAACTCTAAAGGGTCTTTTAGAGTGTACTAGCAAAAATAATGCATGCATTAATTATATGTATTAGTAATCCCTTGTTTGGTGCTTTTTTTAATGCTATGTATAACTAATGCTTGCGTTAGCTATACACTCTATTGTGTATTGAGAAGTGTATTACTAACACCATGGATTTCTAGGTATTAGTAATGCAAAGGATTTAATACATGCATTAATATGGTTAAAGACCCAATTACCCCTCAAAAGTACTTTTACATCTTTTCCACAATAATTGTGAAGAGTACTTTTGTAAATAAATATTTTTATATAATGCATGCTATTTTTAATATACCAAACAAAACAATGCATAAGAAATAATCTATGCATAACTAATACAAGTATAAATAATACACACATTACTGATGCTTGCATTACTAATACACTCTATTGGGTATTATTTTTATACACTCTACCAAACAACCCCTAAGTCTCTTCTCCTAACATCTGTGTAGGATTTGTGACGACTATGCGTGGTTTTCAATCTCTCTTGAATAACATTCACTTTCTCCATACTTGATGAACTAAGTCTGGTCCTATCAACTATGATTCACCAACCTCAAACCATCCAATAGGAGATCTACATCTTCCCCCATAAAGAGCCTCATACAGAGCCATTTGGATGCTAGAGTGGTAACTATTGCTATAGGAAAACTCTATGAGAGGTAGGTGATCATCCCAATTACCCTTGAAATTAATTACACAAGCCCTCAAAATATCTTCTAAAGTCTTAATTATGTGCTATGCCATCAGTCTAAGGATGAAAAGCACCACACAAATTCACTTGGCATAATCCTCTGTTGAATGGGTAGTCTTTACCGGCAAAAAGTGGGCTGATTTAGTCATTCAATCTACAATCACCCAAATGGAATCATGTTGCATGCGAGACCGCAACAAACTTGTTTTAAAGTCCATATTGATAATGTCCCACTTCTATTTCGAAATCTCTATATTTTGAGCTATACCAACGGGCCTATGGTGCTCTACCTTAAATTGTTGGCAATTCAGACACTTAGCAACAGACTCTGCAATGCCCTTCTACATACTACTCATCCAATAGACTTCTCTCAAGTCACGATACATCATTGTGGAACCTAGATGGATAGAATATCTGGAGCTATGAGCTTCCTCCATGATCCTCACACACAATCTACCTTGATATCTCAATACACCATCCCCCCTTTGTTCAAAAGTCATCACTTTTTGCTTATGAACATTTTCCTTTAATTCAAGCAAAATAGGATCTTGGTCTTGTTTCTCTTTCACTTAAGACACTAATGATGATTCAGCCCCATTCATCACCACTATTCTTCCTTCGTCGGAATCCCTTAGTCGAACTTCTAGCCAAACAAGTCTATGCACATCTTTAGCTTGCTTTTTCTTGTCTTCCTCAATATGGGCGGTACTACCTATAGACAATCTGCTCAAGGAATTAGCAACAACATTAGCCTTACCTAGGTGATAGTGAATACTCATATCATAATCCTTTAGCAACACTAACCACCTTTTCTTTATGAGATTAAGCTGTTTCTGACTAAACACCTACTGAAGACTCTTATGATTGGTGAACACATCTACATGGACACAATATAGAGAGTGACACCATATTTTCAAAGAGAATACTATAGCAGCAAACTCTAGATCATGGGTTGGGTAATTCCTCTCTCGAACCTTAAGCTGTCTGGAGGCATAGGCTATAACCTTGCCATTCTGCATTAACACAAAACCTAAACCGGCTCTAGACACATCACAATATACCACTAAGCCTTGCGTACCTTCTGGTAAAGTCAATACTAGGGCAGCAGTCAACTGCCTTTTCAATTCCTGAAAGCTTTTCTCATAAGCATCAGACCATTGAAACTTAACTATTTTCTGAGTCAACTTTGTCAAAGGAGATGCAATAGATGAGAACCCCTCGAAGAACCTTCTATAATAGCCAGCCAATCCCAAGAAACTCCTAATGTCAGATGGAGACATGGGTCTAGGATAGTTTTGCATTGCCTCTATATTTTGAATGTCAACTCGAATTCCATCACCGGAAACAATATGGCCCAAGAATGCCACAGAATCAAGTCAAAATTCACACTTAGAAAACATAGCATATAACACCTTATGAAAGCTGTCTTAGGGATATTGTTTTCTCTTACTGTAATCTCATGATAGCCAAATCCGAGGTCTCTCTTAGAAAAAGAAGTGGCACGCCGAAGTTAATCGAAAAGATCATCCATTCTCGGAAGAGGATACTTATTCTTGATGGTACCCTTGTTCAACACATGGTAATCTATATACATTCGAAGTGAACCATCTCTCTACCTCACAAATAAGACCGGAGTGCCCCAAGGCAAGACACTTGGTCGAATAAAGCCTTTCTCTAGGAGATCTTTCAACTGCTCCTTTAACTCTTTCAACTCTGCTGGTGCCATTTTTATGGAGGAATAGAGATAGGATAAGTATCAGGAATACTCTCAATACCGAAGAATTTTTCTCTCTCAGGAGGGATTCCAGGAAGATCATCTGGAAAGACCTCTGGAAACTCGCTAACAACTAAAACTGACGGAATAGGAGGTGTCTCAACACTAGAGTCATTAACTCAGACTAAGTGATAGACACAACCCTTGGAAACTAACTTTCTCGCCTTAAGGTATGAAATAAAATGGCGAGTAGGCACTGCTGAACTACTCCTCCACTCAACAACTGGCTCTTTAGGAAACTGAAATTTAACAACTCGAGTTTGATTAACGTTTCAAGGACACTTCATCCAATTGTAAGTGTCAACGATCGCTAGTAAGTATATCACCCAACTAAATGAGTTGGGGTCGAATCCCACAGGGAGTGGTACGTGTTTAGGATTCAATAGGAAAGTACAAATATGATCTAGTCAGTCATAGGAATAGACATTTAAGAATAAAAACATAATCCAAATCAAGGGTGACACGAATGTCAAATAAATGGGGTTTTTGGTTTAAATTATCAACTACAACATCAACAAACAATACGAAAATGACAATAATGATACGTGTTCTTGGAATGTGATTCGATTATAGGCTAATTTAGACAAATGGGTAATTACAACTTTTAGGGAATAACTGAATATTAGTAAATAAGCTAGACTATAGATGAGGTAAACTTTCTCTCGAACAATTTACCCCGAATCAAGTCGATTTCTCTCGAACGTCGACAAGCATGCAAAATAACAACATACTACGCCTTAGTCCATTTACACTCTCGAGCTGAATGTGTGGAAAAGGGTTTAGGATTCACTCTCTCGAGCTGAACCCACGATAACCCAATACCCACAGACCTTCAATAAATAATCTTGGTTTTAAACCTCTCTTTCGAGTAAGCCAAAAACACAAAGGTAGAACTGCATTTGCAACTACAATTCTTTAAATTAAACCACAATTACTGATTGAAATCACTTCTAAACAACATTTAGACTAACGATTAGCAATACCCATAAATTAAATCAGCCCATAATCAAATAATCACACCTGAAGAACTGGGGTTTTAGCTAGACATTATAAAAAGATAAAAATCGTTACCAAATTGAGTTTCCATCAACTGGGTAAGATTAATTTCGTCCTTACAATGGTCAAAGTTTAAGAATCTCAAAGACCCACTTCCAATTTCTCAAAAGTAAAAAACTTCAATTCTTCAAAGCTAAGGGAAAAACTTGTCTCAATACTCAGAGTTCAAACTATTCAAAAATATGATACTTACTAAAATAATAAAAATCTACCAAACTAAATGTTTAAAAACATATTTATAGATGCCAAAAATATGTTGTGAAGCACCATTCAGCATAGTAAGTCGGGCTCGCCGATCAGCTCGGCAATCCGCCCTTTGGTTAAAGTCCTCACCTTTCTGCCTTGGCCTTCAGCTTCCTCAAGTTCTCTAAATTTTGGCGATCCAACACTGCATCGTGGAACCAGTCGGTGACTCACCGACTATTCCTTTCGCTCGCCAATTTGGTTTTCACCTTCAAGGCTTAGCACACTGGAACTTTAGGTGGTCAAATAGCCATTCGACGACTCGCCAAAAGGACTAGGCGATCACTAGGCTTTCATTTCTTTGTTCTTTCAGCTCGCTTTGTTCCTTTTTGCAAATTAGTGTCCATGCTTTGTTCCTCATTCCATATACCTAGAAATCAAGGGTTTTTCATCAGTTATTAGCACAAAATAAGAATTCAAGGACATTAAATCATTGTAAATAAAGCCCTCAATGACTCCAAATCTCGAACTCATCAACACGCCCAACATAAACTTTTGCTTGTCCTCAAGTAAAACTCAAGTTCAAGAGTTCAAAAAGGATGTCTCAAATAGTGCTACACAAGACTCAATCATGGATGCACACAACAAGACTCAACTTACTCATGCAAGGATCAATTGTGCACTCAATGGTTCACCATTACCAAAGATTCTCAAGTTCACAATACTTGCTTCAAATACAAGTTCAAGCTCAACAAAGGTACTCAAATGCCCTCACACAAAGAATGATTCCATAGTCACACACAATGGTTTAACCATTTATAGTTCCGGAATCACATACAACTCTCACACTCACAAAGATGAACACATGTATGACTTCACCTATAGGTTTGCCATTATTTTCCAATCAACACTTGTATCAGCTCAATCAAGATCAAAAAAGTCTTTTCAAGGCTTGTAACGGGGCTGAATGTAAATGTATGGTCATTTAGGCTCAGTGGCTTCTATCCTCATAAAATGTGGTTTGAACAACACTTTCTTCACTTTTCTTCATCATTCTCATTCATGTTCAAAATTCACCCCATTATTCACTTTCCATGGACTATTGGACACCCCATTTCTTTTGCACTTTCACAACTTTATTTCAAAAAAATTCATTTTTTTTCCTTTCATCCACTTTTCTCCCTTTTTTTGTATGGAGGGGTTCCATCTTTTTCACAACCATGGCTCAACGGGGCCTTCTTTGAACTTTTTGATTTACCTTCTCTTTTCCACCACACCCCCAACTTAGGCTTTTGGCCCAAGTTGGCTATTCAAACAAACCACAAATCATGAGAATTATGGTTGAATGGATAAAGAAAGGTCACAATTGAATCAAGTTTCTTCCAAGAAAAGGTTAAGGCTCAAAGGGTGTTCAAGCAAAGTTCACACACTTACAAGGTAGGCCACAAAAGAGGTATAATGTCAAATTGTTTCACTCTTTAAAATTGTTGCATAAGCTAATTTTAAGAGCTTACATCACTTAGTCAACCGGACCAACGGGGAAAATTTTAGGCATCATCACACAAGGTTAACGGTAAGTCATCACACAAGGCATTGTCACCAATATCAAACAAGACTCCACACTTTTGCTAGTGTGCAATGTTCATCACAAGAGAGTCAATTCGATAATTGGCTAGTCACAACGAGATGCAAAAAGTCCACATATTTCCTATGCAACTTCACTTGGCCTCATCGTAGCTGCACATTCATTTTTGTTCGATTGAAAGCACTATTCAAGTCATCGCTATTGATCAAGACCGATACTCAAATTTGCACAAGAATAGCCACAATTAAATACACAAGAGGTGGCAAATGTTTTTTTTCAAAAGGGTCCAAAAATGATTTGCAATTAACACAAGGAGCCACAAGCTCAAACATCCACAAAATAGTGCCAAATCACAATTTATAGCACAAAAATCAATATATAGACAAAAGTAATATTCACAAGAGGTAGGTATGGAAATACCTCACCCCACCACAAACAAAGAGCAATTTGTCCTCAAATGCAATAAAGTACTAAAACATCAATAGAAATGATATAGATAGAGGTAAAGAGAAGTCCTGTCTACGGAGTCACTCCATCTGTCGGGGTATCAGTGCCCTGTGTCACATAAGCCGCACTCGATCCACTAGGGCCTACCATGGACATCTCTGTCAGCGATGTCTGAATCACCGACTGCACAATCGTCTCCTCCAGATCTGGAAGGTCTCTATAGATGATCTCCTCTAGCACCTCAATCTGCTCATCGTTGGTCTCTGCCTCTGACTCATCGACTACCCCATCATCCATCGGCACATCTCTGGTGGTGACCTGAGAAATCTCAGAACTGGCTGGGGCATCCACATCATCTGCTGCCTCCAATAATAAAGTGAAGTCAGTGGACTTCAAGTAGTCCACGTCCTTCCTCAGATCTGCAACCTCAACTTTCAAAGCCATAACCTCAGAAGACTTCTCACGTCGATGCTCACAAGTCGCGACTCTCGCCATCAAATAATCAATTGAAGTTCGGAGGGGTGTCAATGCAGTATGAATGGCACTCTTAATCATCCATGGTACCGCAACCTCCAATCGAGTCACCCTCACATCTGATGAATGGGCTAAGTGCCCCATCTTCAAGATCATAGCTTTAGTAATCTTGGCAGGCTGGGAAGGGGCAGAAGTACCAGGAGCCTGAGAGGAAGAAGTGGGAGCAGATGTACCTGAAGGCCCGAAATAGGAAAAGGTCCCTCTGTAGGTATAGAATCAACGTTCACCTCCGGAGATGTATCCACCGAAGATGCTCTCCTCCTGTCTGCCTCCTTCCATGTGTACTCGGCCTCTATACGCCTAATGTCTGTGGAGGATGTGGGAGTGACTTCAATATCTCTCGTCTCATCATGAGGAAATCCAGCATGCCGATACTACTCTATGATCAAGACCGGGAAAGGCAGGGATGTCTGGCGCTGTTTGGCCCGCATGGCCATCTTCTGCTTAATAATAAGTACCACGTAAATGCTTTTCCTAGCTATGATTGAACCGAGGCAGGCCTCGTTAGGATGGCGGATGATGGACTTGTTCTGGGATGGCATATCGTGCAACTACATTCATACCTTTCTTCTCGATCGGAACTCCAGCCTCAATCCACCTCGAGGTGGTGTCAGAGATGAGGGGAGCTAGCCAGCCTTTGAGCTCATCCAAGGGTGTCGTAGTGCTAGCCATATTTGGGTAGTCAAAGATTGACCCTCTATTAAATACCTCATTGATGTGATCACGGCTACAGTGCACTACCGTTCCCCGTACCATGATGGACCCCACCAGTCTGAAAGTACTAGCCTTCTTCTTTCCTTTATGGACCAGGTCACCATATGCTGAGTAAAACTATCAGACCTATCTAGGGATGTATGGCCCTCGGGGTCTGGTAAACTGCTCAAAGCGATGGTACTGGAGTGTCTCCTTCACCCTGGAGTATTTCCCATCTAGGTCCTCTGTAGAAAGCAACTTCTCCTCAAGAATAGTCCGCAACCCATCAAGTTTTAATATATTGAGTAGCCTGGGAGGAGGAATTTGTACTGGTGGCATTGGGCCATAGGTGGCGCCGGAGCCTGCACTGTGTCTGCAGCAGGAAAGGTGCCTGATGGAGCCCTCGATGAGTTTGGGCGAGACCTTGCACGAATCTCCGCTAGCCGAGACAGTAGTGGCTGGTCATCCTCCGACTCAGATAATGCAGCTTGGGAGTCAAAGGACTCTCCCTCGTTGCCGAAGTTGTGCTCCGAAACCTCAGATGCTGACTTTTTGCCTTTGCCCTTGCCTCCCTTAGGAGGTGTCGTCTTTCCTTTTTTAGAGGGATTGGTTTCCCCTTCATTAAGCACTATGGCCCGTGCTCTTTTACGTGGTGGCATGTCGAGGTTGGTTCTAGCCATATCTGCAAAAACATCATAGAAAGAGTTAGATTAATTTCAAGAAAAGTTATAGAAAAATAGTTGCAGATAAACTCGTTGAACCGATCAGCGAGTCACCAAATTACTTTGGCGAGCCAGATCGGGCTCGCCGAAAGGATTGGCTCAAAATTTCTTAGAAAAATTGCCATGTCGGTGATGGGAGGGGCCTTTCAGCGAATCACAGACAACATTCGGCAAGCAAAGACAAGCCAGTCGAAAGTTGCAGTGCCTATTACGGGTTAGGGGCACAAAAAGGGCTATTAAAGAAGACTTTTGGTGAGTTGCCTAGTGCACTTGGCGAACTCAGGCTTCTTGCCGAAAGTTACAGAACCAAAACCCAAGATTAGCATTAAATTAAAGGCGATCAAAGGGAATTCGGTGAACTACCGAGTGGTTCAGCGAGTTTGACCCAGCTCACCAAACAGCCCAACGTGCCTACTTTCTACCTCGACTTCTAAAATCAACCCCGCAGCGCCCAAAAATAAAATCAAAACATGCACTCATTCAATTAGACTTAGACACATACTACCTATGCCCCTAGGATACTTAGCCTTCTTCTGGTTTGGCCAAATTTGGCCATTTGATGAGTTTCGCCCTTAGGAATGATGTCAACCGCTCAATCATCGGGAAAAATACGTCATTTAGCACAATTAAAAGTTACGCAGACCTCACCCGACTAGACCCAACAACAATTTAGCACAACCCAACAAATTAGACCAATTTTAACGTACAAAAATTTGGGAAATCAACAATTAATCATTTTATGCAAGATATTCAACTCTAATTCGGCAAAAAAACACACATTTATGATTCAGAGAGGCCCAACACACATCACTAAGATCAAACAATTGTAAATGAGTAAAAATTGCTAAATATGAGTTCGGGCTTTGGAAACACCAACCTTTAATGTCGAATAAATAAGTTGAAAAGCTAGGCGGCAACGATATCCAACCCTGAACACACAATCGATGACTAAAGAACGGTAATAATGCAAAAATATTGAAAAATATAGTATGAGTGTGAGTTTGGGAAGTTAAAAAGTGAGGGAATATGAAAAAATTTGAAAGTTTAAACTTTTGGCTTTTAAAGCGATCCAGTTCTCGCCCATTCAACGACATTTGTTTTTCTCACCGAACCACTCGATGACACACCTAGTGGTAACTTCCCTCACCGAGTTTTACATAACCTCCAGTTAATGTGGGGGTCCAAACGGCAGACAAAGTCGTGATCGCTGACCCGTTCAGCGACACACCAATTTGCTCCTGGGCTCGCCGAGTTTTATGACCACAACCTTAGAATCTCTTGGGTCCAAGTCGGACTCGCCGACCTCTTTGGCGAGTCACTGACGTGACTTTTGGCTCGCCAACCTGCACTTTTCAAACACATTCTACACTTCAACCTGCAAAATCGACACACGATTATTTCAAAAACAAAAAGAAAGCAAATAAAAACTTGGGTTTCCTCCTACCAAGTGCCTTAGTTAATGTCGTGGCAAGACGCAAGTCCTCACTCAAACCTCATTCTTGGGGTTGGCCATAGTGTCACTAGGCAACCTCTCTTGTTGTCTCGGTTTAAATGAGATGAAATTTGATCCATCTGGGTCCCCAACTATTTGATAGATACAGAGTGAGAGGTAACCGCCTGGCAAAGGGTCGACACTTCTTCCTTCATCTCTTTCAAGGTTTTGTCGGATCGCTCAACTTTGTTGAGGATATGCGAGCGGAATGACCACCCTCAGAATCCTTTTGCTTTTGACACTCGTGGGGAGGAATGTACTTGTCCTTCTCCCCATCCCATTCCTTCCAAGTAGGGTTAGGATCCCTCCACTCTCTATCATAATCTTTCCAGCCTTCATCTCTGTTCCAACCTTGGTTACCACCCTACCTCAGATAGTTCTAACGATAACCACCTCCTTGGTTGGCTAGGAACTTTACCTCTTCATTGTACAACGCTTCAAACTTGGCCTCATCGGGATTAACACACTCGACACCCACATTATTGACACTTCTAGAACCAGCTCCTATGATATTTTTGGACAAAATGTCAAGTTGCGGCATGATTTTCGCCATGTTTTGGTCCCTCTCTTGGTCTTTCTTAAGCTTCTCCTTGGTCAATTTAAATGTGAGAGGGGAGATCTGATCCTCACGGGTGTACAAGCCCGATTAATTGTGGTCATACCATTAAAAGGCTGGGATGCTATAACATAAGGTTGTTGCATCAAACCTCCTGAAGAAAGTTGGTCAGCTACACCCTTGTTCACTGAAACAAGGCTTCGGTAAAAATATTGCCGCAAAACGTTGTTGGGAATACCATGAGTTAGGGATTGCAGCACAAACTTCTTGAATCGTAGCCAAGTCTCATGAATTGGCTCACACTCCAAACACTTGAAGCTTTGGATGCTATCTCAAAGAGTCATCATCTTCGAAGGAGGGAAAAATTGCACTTGAAATGTAGTGACAAGCTCTTCCCACGAAGTGATAGAATCCCGTGGCAATTCAGCCAGCCACTTACATGCTTCTCCCATCAAAGAAAATGGGAACAACCTCAACCAGACCAACTCTTGGGATATGTTCTTGAAGGAAAGCAACCCGCAAACATCAACAAAGTTTATAATATGCTCATGGGAATCCTCATGAGCCAGTCCACCGAACTACCCTTTCAACTGCAAGAACTTCAACATGGCACTTGTGATATGGAACACAACGTTCCCTTCAGCCGGAGGCAAGCGAATGACACAAATTCCACCGATTAGATGAGGGTAATTAGTATTCGGCTCATGGACATCGTTGAGGTTGCCGATGTCATCTTGGTGGCCCACTTGGCTACCATTGCTTTCGTTCACACTCATCTCATCTGTTCAAAATAGCAACACACAAACCAAAACTAAAAGTAAGTAGATTATGACTAACAAGAACAAAGTTCAACTTAACCTAAGAATCTTAAACAACACCGTTCCCCGGCAACGGTTCCCTTTTTATTAACGTTTCACGGACACTTCATCCAATTCTAAGTGTCAACGATCGCTAGTCAGTATATAACCCAACTAAATGAGTTGGGGTCGAATCCCATAGGGAGTGGTACATGTTTAAGATTCAATAGGAAAGTACGAATATGATCAAGTCAGTCATAGGAATAGACATTGACGAATAAAAACATAATTCAAATCTGGGGTGACACGAATGTCAAATAAAAGGGGATTTCGGTTTCAATTATCAGCGACAACAGCAACAAACAATACGAAAATGATAATAATGAGATGGGTTCTTGGGATGTGACTCGATTATAGGCTAATGTAGAAGAATGGGTAATTGCAACTGTTAGGACATAACTGAATATTAGTGAATAAGATAGACTATAGAGGAGGTAAACTTTCTCTCGAACAATTTACCCCGAATCAAGTCGATTTCTCTCGAACATCGACAAGCATGCAAAATAAGAACAGCCTACCCCTTAGTCCATTCACTCTCTCGAGCTGAATATGTGGAAAAGGGTTTAGGATTCACTCTCTCGAGCTGAACCCATGATAACCCAATACCCACAGACCTTCAATAAATAATCTTGGTTTTTAAACCTCTCTTTCGAGTAAGCCAAAAACACAAATGTAGAACTGCATTTGCAACTACAATTCTTTAAATTAAACCACAATTACTAATTGAAATCACTTCTAAACAACATTTAGACTAATGATTAGCAATACCCATAAACTAAATCAGCCCATAATCACATAATCACACCCCAAAAATTGGGGTTTTAGCTAGACATTATAAAAAGATAAAAATCGTTACCAAATTGAGTTTCCATCAACTGGGTAAGATTAATTTCATCCTTACAATGGTCAAAGTTAAAGAATCTCAAAGACCCACTTCCAATTTCTCAAAAGTGAAAAACTTCAACTCGTCAAAGCTAAGGGAAAAACTTGTCTCAATACTCAGAGTTCAAACTATTCAAAAATATGATACATACTAAAATGATAAAAACCTCTGGAATTAAATGTTCAAAAATGTATTTATAGTCGCCAAAAATATGCTGTGAAGGACAATCGGTGCAGTAAGTAGGGCTCGGTGATCCTCCCTTCGGTCAATGTCCTCGCCTTTCTGCCTTGGCCTTCAGCTTCCTCAAGTTCTGTAACTTTGGGCGAACTAACATTGCATGACAGAACCACTCGGTGACTCACCGGCTGTTCATTTCTCTCGCAAATTTGGATTTCTTCTTCAAGGCTTGGCACACTGGAACTTTAGGTGGTCAAATAGGCATTTAGCGACTCGCCAAAGGGACTTGGTGATCACCAGGCTTTCATTTCTTCATTCTTTCAACTCGCTTTGTTCCTTTTTGAAAATTAGTGTCCATGCTTTGTTCCTCAATCCATATACCTGGAAATCAAGGTTTTTTCATCAGCTATTGGCACAAAAAAAGTATTTGAGGACACGAAATCATTATAAATAAAGCCCTAACTGAGTCCAAATCTTTTACTCATCAGAGTTCTACGATCAACTGAGGCGTATTGGGGATTAAGCCAGTGCATTCCTTGAATGACATCAATATATATCATATCTAACTCAACTAACTCAGCTATGGTGTTTCGGTGATTGACAGAAATATAATGTTAGACTCTCTCTCAGCTAGAATAGACTCACCAACATGTGTAGAAACACTGAAGGGATCAAGAAGTTTCTCCAGAAGAACATCAAAATTCATCGCAACATACGGATTCACAAAGATAGGCTCACTCCTAGATCTAGCAAAGCATAAACATCAAAATTAAAGACTTTAATCATACCAGTGACAACATCTGGTGAATCTTCTTGCTTTTGGCTACTAGTGATAGCATACAAGTTGTTTGATCTTCCGCCTGCCCCTAAAGTAGCTCCTCTAGGTGCAGCTCTGTCTGGTGGAGCAACTGGAGAAGATTGGGCTCTATTGCCCCATTACCATTACCTTGTCTGCTCTTGGGGAACTCTTTCATAAAGTAACCATTCTTAACACACTTGAAACAACCAGTGGAGCCATCACGACACATCCCTGAGTGGGTCCTACAACACTTTGCACATACATGAGTCCCATTACCTCCTTGTGCAATTCTACCTTGAGATTGCTGAGGCCCAACTCTAAAATTTTGTGAATTCTGATTATTTAACTCACCTATGTTCCTTAGTGCAGGTGCACTAGCATATGATGGAGTAGGTCCCTTTTGCTTTTGTTGGAAAGATAACCGGTTCGCATTACTCTTCTGCTGCCCACACTCATTCCAGATGTCTTAGCTTTCTTGTTCCAAAACTCATCTCTATCTCTCAGCTTATCTTCCTCAACTTGTTGCACATGGTTCATCAACCTTGCTATGTCCATGTCCCCTATTAGCATAACTGCCTTGCCCTCTTTACTTGACAAACGAGACAATCCAGAAACAAACAAACTTATATTGCTCCTTATGTCAGCAACCATCTCAAGAGCATAACGGGAAAGTTAGGTGAACTTAAGGCTATACTCATGCACACTGGTAGATTCCTACTTAAGAGTAAGGAATTCTCTTACCTTTGCTTCCATTAGTTCACGGGGAAGAAACACCCCATGAAATCACTCTCGAACAGAGCCTAGCTCATAATTGGTGCACCTTCATCCCTATTCTTTTTCCATTGATAAAACTGGATTTTAGTCATACCCTTTAATTGGTATGCAACTAGTTCAACTCTCTCAGCATCAGTGACATGCATAATCTCGAAAACCTTTTGAAGCTCTTGAATAAAGTTTTCCGGATCCTCAGTGACACTTGAACGAGTGAAGCTTGGAGGATTCATCCTTAAGAACTCATCAATCCTAGAAGTATCATCCACTTCCTAACGATTCTCTCTTTGTTGCCCAGCTTGGTTGGTCACAACTTGGTTCAACATTCGGATGGCCTTACGAAACCCAACATTGGTGACCTCTCCTTAGGGTTGCACTTCAGGTGCATTAGGTGCCCTTTGTTTCTCAACATTCCTTCTAGCAGGACGACTTTAGACAGATCTTCATGAAGGTATGATCTGAAAGACACACGCAAGCACGAGTTAGAAAGAGACTTTTATAGAGATAACCTTATCGCACAAAATGAGTATGAAAGAAGTGAGATAGTTCCTAAATGTTGCAGCCTCCTAGTTATAGATGTGGCGCGCTTCACACCGATAACTAGGAATCTACAGAAATGGCTTCATAGACTCCCTAGGAATCTTGAACCTGACTCTGATAACATGTTTTTTACTCCCCAAGCCTACACCTTGAGCGGGACTGGCACTCGAGAACCATTGCTGGCCCCAAGCGAACCCTTGGCCTGGCTTACTACTCAGCGGATGACTTTACTCAATAAAGATAACTTCATGAAATAAACTAGAATGTTATGAAATAAAATATTCAACTGGCCAATTAGGCAACTCAAGTCTTATAATTAAAGCAACTGAAATATCAAGACCAATGAACTAAGAATAACTAACTGTCTATGAAGCCTCTAATAACTGAGATGGACGTCAGGAAGAGACCCACGATATCCTAACAAACTAGAATATTAAAGCAACAAAAAGGGAATCCTTTGGAAGCAAGGAGGCTCACTAAATGACTCTGAAATTCTCAACTAGATTAAAGAAACGCTGGATGCTGATCTTGGTTACCTCTATCTGCATCATAAAATGATACGGGCCAAATGGCGTCACTGCATTGAATGTACGAGCATGCGAGGGGAATTATAAAACAAGACATAACTTTGAAAAGGAACAGAAGAAACTTATCTCGTCTTAACTCAACTCAACTCTTTTCAATATAAAGAAAAACTTTAAAACATGAAGCTACCAACTCAGTGTATTAAAAACACACACAATAACTCAGTTTGTATATGAAAGTACAAGTAACACTGTGTATATAAGAATACAAAATATCTATGTCGGAGTTTCTCTAATCGACAACAATCACTATGAGCTATGTAATGATACAACATCTTGGCTCACGCTGCCAGGGCCATCCTATACCTTGTCGGGGGTATGGAACCTAACTACTAAGTGGATCCACTAGTCAATGCTAAAAACATTAAGGAATCATCTAAAAAGTATAACCCTTTTTCTACCCATGTTGGCTACACGATTTATAGACTTTTAATTATCTGAACTCAAGGTCGTCCCCACATATGTGCTCAATACTACTCCCAAAATGTAACTAGCTCATATGTTTAAAAACATAACTATTTCTGTGGTTTGAGTTTATTACTCAAAAACTAGCTAAAAAGCTCTCTTGGAAATTGGTGTTTCGTCTTTTGTTTAAAAAGCTCTCTTGGAAAAGCTCTCAAAAACATTTACTCTTTGGGAGTAATTAGTTCCCATATAATCTTTTGAAGAAAAACAACGTCAGTCTTACTCTTACTTAACTCAATGCTCAAGTCTTAAAACAAGTTTAAAATAATTGTAAAAGATTTTTGAAATTACTCGAAGAACTCTCAAGACTTGACTCTTAACTCTACCTTGAATTTGAATTAAGAATTCATGGTTATGATTTGTGATAGGAAGGATATCGTGATGATTAAAAGTGTTTTTAGATAGTTAATCATGAGAAACGATCAAAAAAGCACTGTCTGGGAGCAAACCGCGATGTGGAGATGCATTTAATATTTGGTCGCGAAATAATTTTTGAGACAGAGGGGTCCACGATCTCTCTGCAATGCGGAGAGGAAAAGTTTTACTCTTAAGTAACAGGTCCGCATTTTCTGTCCCACTTTTTTCTTCCTCAATTTCTAATCCTGATTCGCCTAGATTCGATTCTTTTTCTCAATTTCTTCTTAGATTCAAATACCCAACACACGTAAAAAAGAATCTACTCATAAACGACTCTAAAATCGACACGATTTCTTCAAGAACTCAACAATCCCATCCTAACTCAAGAACGAAAGTTAATTTCAAGAATACAATTCAAGATCATCAAACATTCTAGAATGAATTTTGTTAAAATAAACATGATTGACGTGTGGGTGAACGAACTCAACACTATGAAAGTCTCACATACCTCTTTAGGGATCAACCCTTGGCAAAACGACTTCAATTCCGTAAGAAATCTCCAAGAATGCCTTGACTTTCCTCCTCTTTTCTCTTCTTTCAAAGCCCTAGCGAAATTTGTAATTGTGTAAACTAAACTAAATCAGTTTAGACCCCTAATTAATTAATTAAAAACGAATTTTACTAATTGGGTTGGGAAAAGACAAAAATAATCCTCTTAAATTCGGGTGACTTTCCTTAGCTGGAAAGCCCGACTTCAAACGGGCAGATCTCCCTCATACGAGCTCAGAAATTAGCAAACTCTGTGGCTTTGGAAAGATAATTAAAAGTTGTTTCATTCCATATCTTTTAGCCCACCTAACTCATCTTGTACTAGAAGTTATGGTCATTTGAAGTTCACCCAAAACTCAAATTTAACATAAATTGACAAATTTCAGATTTTTCATTATTTTGAGAAATAGTTCTTTCCAATTCTAGCTCTTTCAAATAGCGGGGTGTTGCATTTTGAGTCAATGAACATATTCAATCTTCACAATCAAGACAAGCCCTTGAATTTATATTAAAAACATGAATTGGAGGATTCATACATATTGTAAAGCTCATATTTAAAATCAAATAAATACGATTGTTGTGATATATTTTAGTCTTGATTATTATTCTCTCAAAACAAATTTTGTTGTCTAAAAATTCCTGCAAGCCTAGTGGGAAAATCTATACCTCTCATATCAACTATTCAAAAATTATAGAACATCAAGATTACTTCCAAGAAGATCAACTCCTTATAAACTTCCTCTAATGCTTCTAAGGTTATTTACTCTATGTTCTCTTCAAAGCATAGGACTCCTTAATGTTACCTTTGGAAGTTTAAGAGCTTTCACAAGGAGTAAGACCACTATGTTGGGATAGCAAACACTTCAAGTATCGTCCACATGAATATCCTATTTTGGGTCGGCAACCCAAAAGGAGCAAGGGTCCTCTAGAAATTGTTCACAAGGAATAAGCAGTGTTGCCCAAAAGATCAAGAAGACTCTAGCTCCACTAAATCTCTCCAATTCCAAGAAATCTTTCGCAAATTACACCTATAAATCAGCCAATTTATCCTGTACACATGCATCCCATGATATGTACCCTTTGAAGATCGACTTGCAAGATGATCTATTCTACTTCCCGATGTCCCAAACGATCAATAAAGCAATTGTAATTGATGATTCAACCGTAGAGACACATATTCAAACCGGGCGAAGATAGTTGAATGATTGACAAAGCATATACAAAACCAAGAGTCTTGGATTAATATTTTGATGGATAGGATAAATGGATTATTATATGGAGAGTCCATCCATGGACCTTGAAAAGGTATTGAAGTTTTATAGATTGAATACATGTGAAGCATATAGGACTTGTCAAAGTGATGTTATTTTCTTCTGAAGGGTTGATATCACTCGATCATTTAAGGGACATCAAATATATGTACAAAGTCTTCACCAAGTCTTCCCTTATGTATGCTAAGTCATACATTGCAAGAATTGATATTTGCAAGTTGCTTGCCAGTTATTGGGTCCTAGAATAGTCTAGGAATGACATAGTTTAGGTATTAAACAGATAGGATAAGTCTCAAGCAAGCTTGAAAAATAACTTTCGAAGACGTTCTACGAATTCACTCTATGGTTTGTAGAAACTTCTATGGATCATATTATTGTCTCTTAGAACAAAGTTCTAGGGACCAACTTTCAGGACAATTTCCACAGAATCCTCCACAAACTGTCATACAATTTTTCACGACCCGAGCCTACACCCTAAACGTGGCCGGCATTAAAGAACCATTGCTGGCCCTTAAGTGAACCCTCATCCTGGCTGACTAAAAGTGAAAGATTAACTCAAGCATACATAAGCATCAAATTGAAAGAAATGTTTGAAAACAATTTACTGAATCTCAAAACTTTGCTAAATATACTGAGTATGAAACATAAGTTTAAATAAAACATCTGAAAACTGAAAAACTCTTCAAAGATGTCTATCTATGAAGCCTCTTCTATTCAAAGATGAGTGTTCGAGTCCTCCTGAAGCAAGTAGGTCTTACTCAAAAGCTGATGAAATAATCTTAAAGGACTCTTGCTAAGGATCCTAAGAACCTGTATCTACATCATTCAAAGATTCAGGTCGAATGACATCAGTACATTGAATGTACGAGTATCTGAAATAGTTGAATAACAAATATCTGAAAGAAAGAACTGCAATAGATAACAATATACTCAAGCTGAATGTAAAGAAATAAATGAGTTAAATTATTTGAAGCTTAACTAATTAATTTCCCATCTCTGAACTCAAAATAATAAGTGATATATAAAGATACACTTTATATTTATTAGGAGATTCTCTAACTGACAACCATCACTATGAGCTACATGATGATACAACGTCTCGCCCACGCTGCTAGAATTGTCCTATACCTTGACAGGGTATAGAACACCTCAATTAAGTGGATCCACTAAGCTATGCTTCAAAATCAATAAGGAATCATCTAAAACGTATGATCCTTTACCCATGTTGGTATAAATCGTTTATGAGGACTTTGAGTTGTCAGAACCCGTCCCCATATCGGTGCTCAATACTACTCCTAATAATATATACTTATGCTCATTTGTTTAGAAACATAACTCATCCTTTCGTTTGAGATAATTGCTCAAATTACCCTCTGAAAAGAGGTAACTGCCCTTGAAATATCTTTTGAACTCATAACTTATTTAGAAATCTCAGTTTCTCTTTTACGAATGTAAAAATTGATACCTCTAGGAATACATAGTCCCATTATACTCTTACACAATTTATACTTCATAAACTCTTTCTCAAAATCATATCAAAATAATATTTTAATATGATCATTGATGACTCGAGAAGTCATACTACATACACATTGATGGTATATCTATTTACCATACTACTCATATATTGATGGCATACTCGATTGTCATACTATTCATGTTTTACAAACTCTTTTGTCAAAACATATCTTTACTTCCTCAAAAGTCAGTTTAAAACTCAAGTGTTGATTTTAAAAAGCATCTCAAAATTTATAACTCAATTCATAGGGTTCATGTCACGACCCGAATCTAGCTCCAGGATGCAACACGACATACTTGACCCCAAAGGGGTCTTATACAAGACTCTAGCATCATCATTACATACGACATAGAAATAATACGGAAAATTTACAACTTTTACAATCAAAGTCCAACTTCATCTCTCATAAAGGAAAATCATAGGAAAGCTAGACTTTGTCTCATTTACCATCTAAAACATAGGAATACAAAGTTTGGGACTTAGCCCTTTACATCAATAAAAGTCTCAATATAAGAAGTACTATAGGAACTAAGAAATGACTAATTTGTCCTCGAACTTGAGGACTCACCACAACTTGGAGATAAGAAATCCAAGTCTTCGTCAAGAAAGAGAGTGTATGTCACCTAGCCGGAACTTGCACTTATAAAAATGTAGGAGAAATGGGTTAGCACATAAAGTACTAAGTATGGTAACATGCATAAAATACTTGAAATATCATAAAAGGGACATTTTATTTGAAAAGTATGCATTTTTGAAGTTTAGACACCAACATGCATCTTCAATGTCAAATACAAGCCAAAATCACATTTATGCTCATTACATAGTAAAACCATTACCTTAGCAACCCCAAAAGAACACTTGCGCAATGTATGGCTGGCATCCCAAAATACCAACCATACTAAGTACTCCTTTGAAGCTACCTTAGTCATACATATCATCTTTAGACCTCATCATAATCAATAGTTATCATTAAGGAACTAGTCATGTACATTACTTGAACATAAAGAAAGACATTCATACCAACTATCCATTCAACATACATGCATACATTCATATCTCATCATACCATAAAGGAACCATCCCATAACATCCTACTAAGTCTACTTGTGTAATGTAAAAGTGAAGTCCCATACCCCCCACTCCTACTAAGTAAACTCACCAGGAAGTCATTGTTTAGTTCATGTCTCATTCATTATCTTATCATATAGGGAAGAATAGCCACAACCGACATAGACTGTGTGAGCTACATGGAATCCGGTGTTGTGTTACCCCACACCAAAAGAAGGTGTCCTACTTACCTAAGGTAACTAAATGTATAGCTATAAGGTGGATCCCCTAGCTAAAGTCCTATGGTGGCACATAGTTATGAGATATGGAGATTTCTTCTAGAAACCCGACTTATTGCAATGGTGGAGGAGTTTCCATCTCATGAGTTCACTTAGATGAGCCAACATGTTGCATTGGCAGAAGGGCCTTTACCTCTTTGTCCATATCCACTTGGTGCTAAGCATTATTTCCCAAATTATACATAATTAGTCTCGAATTGCATTTACATGTGTGAAGGAATGCTCTACCCTTCATTCAATGCAATTCATCAAAATAGCTCATAGATTCATTAAAGGTGAGAATATACTTTCAACCTTAGAATCAACATTAGTATGTGAGTAGAACTTTCACATTACATTCATAGTGTTTTCATGAGAATGGACTTTCAATCAACACAATAACATCACCATCATCCTAGACTATTCATACATCAACAAGTGTAAGGGTAAGGGAGGAACAACCTTTCAACAATAGCATACTTTACACCTTAGTCATAGGAGATTTACTTTCTAAGTGAATCAATAGTTTATACACATCTTGCATCCATATGTACAAACCCTAGCAATTTACCTCTTTTCAAGGTCATGAATCATGTCTGGCAATTACACCTAAAGATACTACAATAGGCATGAATAAAAGAAGATTCAGTAACTAAATTCACTTAGAAATAATTCATAGTAATCATCTTGCATCAATACACCCATCACAAGACTTGAAATTGGGGTCATGGGGGTGTTCATGGGTTCAAGGGGAATTTTACAATAAAAATCACCATTAAACATCATATCATCCATAATATAATGCAATTAACATAATACAATCGTTTTTAGAAAGAACCTATGGCTAGAATGGAAACCCTAGTTTTTGAACAAGTTACCAATTTCGAAATCAAGAGTTGAAGGGCTTCATGGAGAAAACTGTTGCATGAATCAAGGTCCACATACCTTAATTGATGTTTTCCCATGAAATTGGACTGAAAATCTTGGAGCTTGAACCCTAATCTTGGCCTTCTTCTTTGTTTTTCAATGGAGTTTAAAGAGAGAATATTTTTGGGAAGGAAGTTGGTTGAGTTTGAGTTTGTGAGTTATGAGAGTTAAAAGGGTTGTTTAATAGTTAAAAATACTTTAATATACTTAAAATAACTAATAATAACTGTCCCTACCCTTAATTAGTTTAATTAGTAATTTACCAAAATACCCCTCCCTTGGCCGAACCCAACCAACTTTTGCAGGTGGTGATACACGGACCCCATCCATGGATCGTGGATGGGTCCTCGACCCATCCTGCATGGTCGTGGTTTGGATCAGAGAGGGTGAATTGGAGGGACAGGTTGGGGAGACTAAGTCTCAACACATGCCTCTTATCCATGGAACGTGGGTCCACCCACAACTCGTGGGTGCCCAATCGTGGATCAGGCTATTTTTTGACAGCTTTTGGACCTTCCCTTGGGTCCTCCTCATGGACCCTTAGGGTGTCCTAGGTGGTCGTGCCTTGACGTTTAGGCACTAAAACCCTCGTACTATTTTAGCTTAGGGTGTTACATTATCTCCCCCTTGGGAACATTCGTCCCCGAATGATGACCAAAACACCAAACTAAGTTAGAAACTCTAGACTAGCAGCCCATCATGCATGAAACATCAAAAATGTGCAAAAACTAAAAAAGCACTAATCACGTCATGCACAATTTCAACAGGAGGAAACTGCAACTCCATTTCACAACATGGCCAATGCAATCCAAGAAAGTGGAACTTAATCCACAACTCATTATGCACCAAACTCATCATTTCACATGATCATAGGAGGAAATACCTTCTACAACTTAGAATGAGCTTATACAACATTATAGAGCCAATATGCCATTCATCAACACATTATTAAGCAAGTTGATCAATTCTCCTCATGAAGTAAAAACTGCAATCATTGTATAAAATGCAATTCAACATGAGGAACATTTACATCATGGAAACTCAATATATGCTAAACATGAATTCTCACAAGAACATGCACAATTTTAAGGAAATCATGGAAATATATACAACACACATGACTCCCAAAACACTTAAACTCAAGAGGAATTACTTACCTCAAGTTTGAATAGGAGTAGAAGGAAAAAGATGAGGATAACGGGACTTCATATCGGCCTCGGCCTCCCATGTAGCACCCTCAACTAAGTAATTCCTCCATAGAACCTTAACGAAAGCTACTTCCTTATTTCTCAACCTCTTCACTGGCCGGTCCAAAATCTCAACCGAGACTTCTTTATAAGAAAGGTTCTCATCAACTCCTAAACCCTCTAAAGGAAGGATGGAAACCGGATCACCAATACACTTTTTAAGCATGGACACATGAAATACCGGGTGAACCGGGGCCAACTCATTTGGGAAGTCTAATTCATAGGTAACTTTCCCAATACGCTTCAAGACTGGATAGGGACCCACAAACCGGGGACTAAGATTCCCCTTCTTGCCAAACTTCATCACACCCTTCATGGGTGAGATCTTCAAATAGACCCGTTCCCCAACTTCAAATTCTAGATCCCTTCTTCTATTATCGTCATAGGACTTTTGCCAACTTTGGGCCGTCTTCAACGTTTCTCTAATAAGTCAAACTTTCTTAATGGCATCATAAACTAGTTCGGGACCAATTAGGGCAAAACTCACCTACTTCAAACCAACCCACAGGTGATCTACACCTCCTACCACATAGTTCTTCAAACGGTGCCATAGCAATGCTTGAGTGGTAGCTATTGTTGTAGGCAAATTCTATCAAAGGAAGATGATCGTCCCAATTACTATTGAAATCAATCACACATGCCCTCAACATGTCCTCTAGGGTTTGAATGATGCGTTTGACTTGACCATCCATTTGAGGGTGGAAAGAGGTACTAAGTTTAACATTCGTACGAAGCCCTTGTTGGAATACTTTCCAAAAATGTGAAGTGAATTAAGCACCCCGATCCGAAATGATGGACAAAGGAACTCCATGCAACTTCACTAAATCCTTGTTGTACAACTTAGCATAGTATTTTACTGAAAAAGAAACCTTAATGGGAATGAAGTGGGCTGATTTGGTCATCCTATCAACAATGACCCAAATAGAATCATGTTGTCTCCGAGTACGAGGCAAACCCACAACAAAGTCCATGCCCATGCAGGATGGGTTGAGGACCCATCCACCACCCATGGATGGGGTCCGTGTATCACAACCTGCAAATGTTGGTTGGGTTCGGCCAAGGGAGGGGTATTTTGGTAAATTACTAATTAAACTAATTAAGGGTAGGGACGGTTATTATTAGTTATTTTAAGTATATTAAAGTATTTTTAACTATTAAACAACCCTTTTAACTCTCATAACTCACAAACTCAAACTCAACCAACTTCCCTCCCAAAAATATTCTCTCTTTAAACTCCATTGAAGAACAAAGAAGAAGGCCAAGATTAGGGTTCAAGCTCCAAGATTTTCAGTCCAATTTCGTGGGAAAACATCAATTAAGGTATGTGGACCTTGATACATGCAACAATTTTCTCCATGAAGCCCTTAAACTCTTGATTTTGAAATTGGTAACTTGTTCAAAAACTAGGGTTTCCATTCTAGCCATGGGTTCTTTCGAAAAACGATTGTATTATGTTAATTGCATTATATTATGGATGATATGATGTTTAATGGTGATATTTATTGTAAAATTCCCCTTGAACCCATGAACACCCCCATGACCCCAATTTCAAGTCTTGTGATGGGGGTATTGATGCAAGATGATTACTATGAATTATTTCTAAGTGAATTTAGTTATTGAATCTTGTTTTATTCATGCCTATTGTAGTATCTTTAGGTGTAATTGTCAGACATGATTTATGACCTTGAAAAGAGGTAAATTGCTAGGGTTTGTACATATGAATGCAAGATGTGTATAAACTATTGATTCACTTAGAAAGTAAATCTCCTATGACTAAGGTGTAAAGTATGCTATTGTTGAAAGGTTGTTCCTCCCTTACGCTTACACTTGTTGATGTATGAATAGTCTAGGATGATGGTGATGTTATTGTGTTGATTGAAAGTCCATTCTCATGAAAACACTATGAATGTAATGTGAAAGGACTACTCACATACTAATGTTGATTCTAAGGTTGAAAGTATATTTTCACCTTTAATGAATCTATGAGCTATTTTGATGAATTGCATTGAATGAAGGGTAGAGCATTCCTTCACACATGTAAATGCAATTCGAGACTAATTATGTATAATTTGGGAAATAATGCTTAGCACCAAGTGGATATGGACAAAGAGGTAAAGGCCCTTCCGCCAATGCAATATGTTGGCTCATCTAAGTGAACTCATGAGATGGAAACTCCTCCGCCATTGCAATAGGTCGGGTTTCTAGAAGAAATCTCCATATCTCATAACTATGTGCCACCATAGGACTTTAGCTAGGGGATCCACCTTATAGCTATACATTTAGTTACCTTAGGTAAGTAGGACACCTTCTTTCTGTGTGGGGTAACACGACACCGGATTCCATGTAGCTCACACGGTCTATGTCGGTTGTGGCTATTCTTCCCTATATGATAAGATAATGAATGAGAGATGAACTAAACAATGACTTCTTGGTGAGTTTACTTAGTTGGAGTGGGGGGTATGGGACTTCACTTTTACATTACACAAGTAGACTTAGTAGGATGTTATGGGATGGTTCCTTTATAGTATGATGAGATACGAATGTATGCATGTATGTTGAATGGATAGTTGGTATGAATGTCTTTCTTTATGTTCAAGTAATGTACATGACTAGTTCCTTAATGATAACTAGTGTGGTTGGTATTATGGGATGCCAACCATACATTGCACAAGTGTTCTTTTGGGGTTGCTAAGATAATGGCTTTACTATGTAATGAGCATAAATGTGATTTTGGCTTGTATTTGACATTGAAGATGCATGTTGGTGTCTAAACTTCAAAAATGCATACTTTTCAAATAAAATGTCCCTTTTATGATATTTCAAGTATTTTATGCATGTTTCCATACTTAGTACTTTATGTGCTAACCCCTTTCTCCTACATTTTTATAAGTGCAAGTTCCGGCTAGGTGACATACACTCTCTTTCTTGAAGAAGACTTGGATTTCTTATCTCCAAGTTGTGGTGAGTCCTCAAGTTCGAGGACAAATTAGTCATTTCTTAGTTCCTATAGTACTTCTTATATTGAGACTTTTATTGATGTAAAGGGCTAAGTCCCAAACTTTGTATTCCTATGTTTTAGATGGTAAATGAGACAAAGTCTAGCTTTCCTATGATTTTCCTTTATGAGAAATGAAGTTGGACTTCGATTGTAAAAGTTGTAAATTTTCCGCATTATTTCTATGTCTTATGTAATGATGATGTTAGAGTCTTGTATGAGACCCCTTTGTGGTCAAGTACGTCATGTTGCATCCTGGATCTAGATTCGGGTCGTGACATGCTTTTTAAAACCAACACTTGAGTTTTAAACTGACTTTTGAGGAAGTAAAGATATGTTTTGACAAAAGAGTTTGTAAAACATGAATAGTATGACAATCGAGTATGCCATCAATATATGAGTAGTATGGTAAATGGATATACCATCAATGTGTATGTAGTATGACTTCTCGAGTCATCTGGTTTTAGATGTTCGGCCTTAACTTGTTGAAAATTCGGACATTTGGACACAAAACCCGCTATATCCTTTTTCATACCATTCCACCAATAGACTTCCCATAAATCACGGTACATCATGGTGGCTCCCAGATGAATAGAATATTGCAAACTATGAGCCTCTTCTAGTATTTTCTCCCTCAGACCATCAACATTCGGAACACACAACCTACCTTGGTACCTATGCACCCCATCTCCCTTTGGGAGAAAGCCTCAACGAACTTGTTGAGAACCGATTCTTTCAACTTCATCAAAATAGGATCAAGGTGTTACTTATACTTCACATCAACTACAAAGGATGATTCGGAACTATGATGACCCACAACTCCACCCTTGGTGGAATCTACTAGTTGAACACCTAACAAGGCCAACCTATGCACATCACAAACCAAATCCTTCTTCTCATCTTCTACATGAGCCACACTACCCATGGACAATCTACTTAGGGCATCTGCAACTATATTATCTTTTTTGGGGTGGTAAAGGACACTAATATCATAATCTTTCAAAAACTTTAACCACCTTCTTTGTCGGAGATTCAAATCTTTTTGGCTAAACACATATTGGAGACTCTTGTGGTCGGTAAAGACATCTACATGGACCCTATATAAGTAATGTCTCCATATTTTCAAATGAAATACCACCACAGCTAATTCAAGGTCATGAGTCGGGTAATTGTTCTCATGGACCTTGAGTTGCGTTGAAGCATAAGCGATCACTTTACCCCGTTGCATAAGGACACATCCCAAACCTACTCGAGAAGCGTCACAGTATACGACAAACCCATTGGTACCCTCCGGTAAGGTCAATACCGGAGCGGAGGTAAGCCTATATTTCAATTCTTGGAAGCTTTTCTCACAAGCCTCCGTCCACTCAAATTTAGCCTTCTTTTGAGTGAAGGTCGCCAATAGAGAAGAGACAGAGGAAAATCACTCCACAAATCTCTGATAATAACTGACCAAACCCAAAAAACATCGAATATCGGTAGGAGATAAAGGTCTAGGGCAACTCTTGACCGCATCTGTCTTCTTAGGATCAACCTCTATACCCTTGTCCGACACAATATGACCAAGAAAAGCAACCGACCTTATCCAAAACCCACACTTACTAAACTAAGCATATAATTGGTGGTCTTTAAGGACTTGCAATACTATGCTCAAATGCTTCATATGATCACCTTCACTCCTTGAATAGATCAAAATATCGTCAATAAAAACGATCACAAACGAAACAAGATATTGTCTAAATACCCTATTCATTAGGTCCATGAACGCCGCCGGGGAATTTGTTACACCGAAAGACATGACTGGGAATTCGTAGTGACCATATCTTGTACGAAAGGCCGTCTTAGGAATGTCAACCTTTCTCACCCTAGGTTGGTGGTAGCCCGACCTTATGTCAATCTTCAAAAAGTAACTCGCCCCTTGGAATTGGTCAAACAAATCGTCAATTCTAGGGAGAGGATACTTATTCTTTATAGTGACCTTGTTTAATTGGCGGTAATCAATACACATCCTAAGGGACCCATCTTTCTTTTTCACAAATAATACCGGAGCACCCCATGGAGATATGCTTGGTTGAATGAAACCCTTGTCTAGCAAATCCTTGAGTTGTGCCTTCAATTCTTTTAATACGGCCGGAGCCATCCGGTAAGGGGGAATTGATATGGGTTAAGTATCTAGTAAAAGATCAATGCCGAAGTCTATTTCCTGTTCGGGAGGAGTTTTGGGAAATTCATCAGGAAAGACTTCCGTAAACTCCCTCACTACGGGGACCGACTCTAAAGAAGGAGTATTGGACTCAATGTCCATAACCCTAACAATATGATAGATACACCCATTAGAAATCAGTTTACTAGCTTATAGACATGAAATGAATCGACCTCTAGGGATTGAATTTCCCCATTTCCATTCTAAAACAGGCTCATTTGGAAATTGAAACTTTACTACCGGAGTTTTACAATCAATGTAAACAAAACAAGCATGAAGCCAATCCATCCCCAAGATGACATCAAAATCAAACATATCTAATTCTATCAAATCAACCAAAGTGACTCTATGAGAAAAAGAGATAGGACATCTCCTATTAATTCTTTTAGCTACAACCGAATTACCTACCGGGGTAGACACGGAAAAAGGTTCTTTTAACTCTTCGGGAGACACTTTAAATTTCATAGCTACAAAAGGGGTAACAAAAGATAAAGTGGCACCGGGGTCTAATAATTCATAAACATCAATTGAAAATACTTGTAACATACTAGTAACAACGTCTGGGGACCCCTCTTGATTACTTCTAGATTGGAGGGCATAAAGGTGATTCTTCTTGGGATCATCGGCATTAGAACCACTTGGTGTAGCTTGATTACCCTCTCTTCCCTTGGTAGTACGGGTTGGACAATATTTCAATTGGTGTCCACCCTTTCCACAACCATAGCACAAACCCATACCGGCAAGACATTTTCCCTCATGCTTCTTACCACACTTTGCACATGTAGGTCTCTCTATGGAAGATCCACCCCTATTACTTCCTTGAGGCTTAGGGTTAGGTACCCTATCATTGTTGGTCTTAGGAGCATTGGAGGAACTTTTATTGGAGAACCTCTTCATGAACCTTGGTCCACTTTGACCTTTAAACATACTCTTAGAAGAATTTCCATCGTCGGGCCTTGGCCTCTTCACCTCTCTATTCTTATTCCTAAGCCTTGACTCCTTAAATTGTTGAGCATAAACCATCAACCTTGAGATATCCATATTTTCATGGAGCATTGCCGCACGACACTCTTCTTCAATAGCATCGGCCACATCGGTGACAAACCGACTCATCTCATCCCTTGGATTAGAAGCCAAAGAGGGGGAATATTTGGACAACTTAGTGAATTTCAAGAAGTATTCTTGGACACTCATACCTCCTTGGCTAAGGTTGATGAAATCCTCAACTTTGGCTTCCATCTTCTCATGGGGGAAGAACCTATACAGGAAGGCTTTCTTGAATACTTCCCAACTTATGGGACCCGCCCTTATAGGCCTATTCTTCTTCCATTGAGCATACCACACTTGGGCCACATCTTTCAATAGATACCCGGCTTATTCGGCTTTCTCAATAGAAGTGACCCACATAGCCTCCACTATCTTGTAGACCTCCTCCAAAAACTCTTGTGGGTGTTTATTCATTTCGGAACACAAGAAAATAGGAGGGTTCATCCTAGTAAAATCTCTCAACCGTGAGGCCTCTGTACTCACATTGGGGTTTACCTGAGGCCCAACTTCTTGGTTAGCTTGGGCCGTTATGGCTTGAGCTTGAGTGGTGACGGCTTGAGTTTGAACCATCATGACTTGAGTCAAACTTTGGAGAGCCGCCTTTATCTCCACATTAGTCATATCCCCTTCATCATTAGGAACTTGAGGGTCTTAAGGAACTTAAGAGGGAACTTCCTCATTCAGATTCTACTCTTGTGCCCTTTCTTGCATTAGCCCTTCTTGTATTCATTGCCTATAATCACAAGAAAAGGGTTAGGAGAAAGAACTTCATATAGTTAGAACTCCAAATCATGACTAAAAAGTAATGAAAGAAGTGAAAGTTCCTAAACATCTTATAGCCTCTTATCCATAAGTGTGGTGCGATTCACACTCATGAACAAGGATCTACTAGACGTGGTTCATGAGACATTAACCTAAATATTATTCCCAAAACCTTATGGTCTGATACCAAGTTTGTCACGACTCGAATCTAGACCCCAAATACGACATCGCGTACTTGACCCCAAAGGAGTCTCATACAAGCCTCTAGCATCATCATTACATAAGACATAGAAATAATGTGGAAAATTTAAAACTTTTTCAATCGAAGTCCAACATCATTTCTCATAAAGGAAAATCATAGGAAATCTAGACTTTGTCTCATTTACCATCTAAAACATAGGAATAAGAAGTTTGGGACTTAGCCCTTTACATCAATAAAAGTCTCAATATAAGAAGTACAATAGGAATTAAAAAATGACTAATTCATCCTCAAACTTGAGGACTCACCACAACTTGGAGATAAGCAATCCAAGTCTTCTTCAAGAAAGAGAGTGTATGTTACCTAGCCGGAACCTGCACTTATAAAAATGTAGGAGAAAGGGGTTAGCACATAAAGTACTAAGTATGGCAATATGCATAAAATCCTTGAAATATGATAAAAAGGACATTTTATTTGAAAAGTATGCATTTTTGAAGTTTATAAACCAACATGCATCTTCAATGTCAAATACAAGCCAAAATCACATTTATGCTCAATACATAGTAAAACCATTACCTTAGCAACCCCTAAAGAATACTTGTGCAATGTATGGTTGACATCCCATAATACCAACCACACTAAGTACTCCTTTGAAGCTACCTTAGTCATTCATACAATCTTTAGACCTCAATATAATCAATAGTTATCATTAAGGAACTAGTCATGTACATTACTTGAACATAAAGAAAGTCATTCATACCAACTATCCATTCAACATACATGCATATCTCATCATAACATAAAGGAACCATCCCATAACATCCAACTAAGTCTACTTGTGCAATGTAAAAGTGAAGTCCCATGCCCCACTCCTACTAAGTAAACTCACCAAGAAGTCATAGTTTAGTTCATGTCTCAGTCATTATCTTATCATATAGGGAAGAATAGCCATAAACGACATAGACCATGTGAGCTACATGGAATCCGGTATTGTGTAACCCCACACCGAAAGAAGGTATCCTACTTGCCTAAGGTAGAACTAAATGTATAGCTATAAGGTGGATCCACTAGCTAAAGTCCTATGTTGGCACATAGTTATGGGATAGGGAGATTGCTTCTTGAAACCCGACCTATTGCAATGGAGAAGAACTTTCATCTCACGAGTTCACTTAGATGACCCAACCTATTGCATTGGCGGAAGGGCCTTTACTTCATTGTCCATATCCACTCGGTGCTAAGCATTATTTCCTAAATTAAACATAATTAGTCTCGAAATGCATTTACATGTGTGAAGGAATTCTCTACCCTTCATTCAATGCAATACATCAAAATAGCCCATAGATTCATTAAAGGTGAGAATGTACATTCAACCTTAGAATCAACATTAGTATGTGAGTAGAACTTTCACATTACATTCATAGTATTTTCATGAGAATGGACTTTCAATCAACACAATAACATCATCATCATCCTAGACTATTCATATATCAACAAGTGTAAGGGTAAGGGAGGAACAACATTTCAATACTACCATACTGTACACCTTAGTCATCGGAGATTTACTTTCTAAGTGAATCATTAGTTTATACACATCCTGCATCCATATGTACAACCCTACCAATTTACCCATTTTCAAGGTCATGAATCATGTCTCATAATTACACCTAAAGATACTACAATAGGCATGAATAAAACAAGATTCAATATCTAAAATCACATAGAAACATTTAATAGTAATCATCTTGCATCAATACACCCATCACAATACTTAAAATTTGGGTCATGGGGTTGTTCATAGGTTCAAGGGAAATTTTACAATAAAAATCACCACTAAACATCAAATCATCCATAATATAATGCAATTAATATAATAAAATCATGTTTAGAAAGAACCCATGGCTAGAATGAAAACCCTAGTTTTTGAACAAGTTACCCATTTCGAAATCAAGAGTTGAAGGGCTTCATGGAGAAAAGTGTTCCAGGAATTAAGGTCCCCATACCTTAATTGATGTTTTCCCACGAAATTGGAGTGAAAATCTTAGAGCTTGAACCCTAATCTTGGCCTTCTTCTTTGTTCTTCAATGGAGTTTAGAGAGAGAATATTTTTTGGAGGGAAGTTGGTTGAGTTTGATTTTGTGAGTTATGAGAGTTAAAATGGTTGTTTAATAGTTAAAAATACTTTAATATACTTAAAATATCTAATAATAACCGTCCCAACCGTTAATTAGTTTAATCAGTAATTTACCAAAACACCCCATCCTTGGTCGAACCCAACTAACTTTTGCAGGTGGTGATCCACGGACCCCATCCACGGATCGTGAATGGGTCCACGGCCCGTCCTACATGGGTGTGGTTTGGATCAGAAGGTGAATTGGGGGGACAACTTGGGGAAACTAAGTCTCAACCCATGCCTCCCATCCACGGAGCGTGGGTCCACCCACAGCTCATTGGTGCCCAATCGTGGATCGGATTGTTTTGACAACTTTTGGAACTTCCCTTGGGTACTTATCATGGACCCTCTGAGGTCCTAGGGTGTCGTGCCTTGACGTTTAGGCACTAAAACCCTATTCCTACTTTAGGGAAGTTATTTTAGGATTTTAACCTTACGTTTTAACTTCATAAGGCTACTAGACTACATGTTAGGCTCTAGCTTAGCTCATTAGATTTCTGGGGTGTTACAGTTTATGAGGAATTATGGACATGAATTACTTAAATTAAGGATCTTAATAACAATATGGAAAGTTAGTACTCATAACTCAAGAACGCAAGAACTCAAGGACACTACTCATCTCAAGAATACTTAATTCATAGGGTTCATGTTGAAATATAGACATGAACAAATTAACTCAAGAATATTAATGCATAACATATAGCAATTCAATAATTAGAGATATAATTTCAGACAGAATCAAGAACTCAAAATCAACCACTACAACATTTTAGGCCTAAAACCACACTAAATCAAGACAATGCTTGTAAAGTGTTGCCTAAACCTTTTAAGGTTACATTTTAAAAGTGTAGCCTTAGTTTTTAGCTTTTGACCATGACAATATTGGCAACACTTGTAAAACATGCTCTTTAGTAGTATAGGCTACACTTTATAAGCGTTGTCACATTACGATATAATTGGCCACACCTATTTATATAAATGACTACACTTTTAAAGTGAGCTATTTTTATAATTATAAAAACAACACTTGACAAGTGTGGCCTTATAATTTTCACTAAAATATTTTATTCCCTCCAACAAATTTAACTCTCCTTCCCATTTTTATTTGGCCAAAAAGAAAATTCATAAACAATAATAAAAACTCTCCAAGTCTCTAAAAGAGATTCTAGTTTCCCTAGATCTGAAATTTTTGAGACATTGAATATGTTTGTTTAGACATAGACGGTGGATTCTCCATGGGGAAAGCGGTAGAAGAACTTGCCATATCTCTCTCGTTCCTTCTTATACTCCTCCATCGTCTCTACAGTCTGAAATTTGGCATAATCCATTTCTCTCAACCTGCATTCTTCTCTTACCATAATGGTTTCGTTGCTACAAAACAACGAACTTTTCTCTTTCAATGTCTGACGAGTGCACAAGAATGGAGATAAATAAAAATAAACTTTGCAGTTTCCAACCACGCTCTGGATAAGCTCTCCAGCATTTTTGGCTTGATGTTTGCCTTTCTCTGTAAGTTGCACTTTATTGTCAGGTACGGCGGTGTACACATTTTTGTCTTCATTACCTTCACTTTCACCATGGCGCAGCAGTATGATTTACTTCGGCCATCGTCTCTCGTTAGTTTTGTTGTTGCGATTTTCCATTTTGATTGAAAAAATTGTTGTTGTATGTAGGATTTGTCTACAACGGTTTCCTTCGCCCCAATTTCGCCAGAAGGTTTTCTCATGCATCAAAGAGGATCGACAAAATTGCAAATTGATTAGTTAACTATATTCAAATTGTAGAGAATGTTAAATAACTGTTTAGTATTTTGTTTCGATGTGTTCGATTTTATGCGTATGCAACTTTTGATAAGGTCTATGCACAAGTCCTACTACAATTAGGTATTGTAGCTACTAAAATTTAGTTCCCTTAAATAAAATTTGATAAATACAAGCATTGTCAAGGCGACTATGTTTTGTTTTTTGTCTCTGCTGAAGCTGCTGGATCACAAATTAAAGGTCATCTGAAACAAATAACATCGTATGCAGTTTGAAGCACAAAATGTTACACCGAGGAGTTCAGGTTGTACTTGCAATATTTCTTCCAGTTTGAGTTGTTATAACAATCTCATCTTCTATAATTTTAGTGTTTGTTTTTGTCATTTGTATTGTAGTTCTTGGTGCTCATTCACCAATTTTTTTGTAGAGGACTAAATATATCTCCACCATTGGCTTGTCTTTTTTCTTTTTCTTCTATTTTCATGTTATGTATTCTATATTTTGCTATTTAGTCATAATAAACGTCCATAGTTTAAGAAAGTATAAATAAAGAAGAGATATGTGGATTCAATTACAGGGAAGTTCAAAGGTTTATTTTTCAGTTATTGTGGCTCCTTATTTTAGTAATAATAAAAAATCGTACCAACTTTAGATGTCTTCGATCGTTTAAGTACTAAACAATTGTTAGGTTGTATTAGCTTTTCTCATTATATTTGGTTTGTTTCCACTGCGACTAGTTTTAATGCAATACATGTTTACTTTTTAATACCAAAGTTTTATTTGATGTTTTCTTCTTATGTTTCTACCTCCAAAAGTAAGCAATATATTGGGATATTAACAATTTTCCGGTTTCACTCACCTAACCATATTTTTTCGATTTATGTCATGTGTGTATAGTAGAGTTTAACAATTGGGATTGCAGGTACATTCCGACTCCTACCTTAAAAGGTTGTGGATTTGAGTCATTAAAGGAGCAAAAGGTTGTAGATTCAAGTCATTAAAGGAGCAAAATGTGAGAGCTCCGGAGGTATAAAGAAAAGGTTTAACAAGTGATCAAACTATTTTAAGAAATACTAACTATTAGGATTATTTTTTGTTGTTGACTTCATTAAACTGTTATGTTGCGTGAATATTCACAATATATTTGCTTAAGAGAAAAGCTATCTATAATTAGTTTTTTAAAGATAAAATTTGATTTATACTAGGATTGTCAAGGTGATTTTACTTTGTTTTTAGCATTTTTATTTGATAGATTTAGCATGTTTTGCAAGCGTCTTACTGCTTCCGATCTACCAACACTTATGGTGGGTCTTCAGCTCCTTATCGGGCGGCAAAAGATTGCTATCTTTCCACTGTAAGTCTTTCTTTAAGATATAAATTGCTATTTCATAGTAAATGAGGCATTTAGATGTAGTTTTGACTATTGTTGTCATCTTCAATTTTTTTGTTGGGCGTTTTGTTGGTTATTAGTTAATTGCTTAACTCCAATTTATAAACTAGGATTAATAATCACTAGATTTCATATTCTGTCTCGTTTTTCAATCAAATAGACAGAAAAAATGCCTACATTTTTATCGTATGACTTGCATTAAGAATCTTTAGTGATATAAGTTAGTTTTGTGTGTTTGAAGGAGTAAATTAATTTTGTTTATCTTTTGGTAGCACCCTGTCTCTCACTTCCTTCTTGTAAATTACATGATCTCATTAGCTCCTTACTTGAACATTATTAGGTTGCGAGACTGTGAGGATAAGTAATCTGTTCTTATCTCTTAAAATTTATTTTCAAGCCTTTAAATTTTGAAAATTATCATAAGAATATCCCATATCATATGTTGATTCTTTAAACTCCATATCTCTTATCATGAAATTTGTTAGAGTTGAAATATAATGCCTTCTCAAGCTAATTTAAAAAGTTTTCTAACAGTATTTATCCTTTAAAATGTCTATATAAGCTGAAGTGCTTGATGATCATAATAGTTTGAGAGTTCTTATCTGGTAGAAGAGCAGATTCAGCAAAATGTCATTTTTTGGTGCACTAAATCTGCATAAGGACCAGACCACATAGGTGTATAGTGCTAATAGGATTGAAGCATGACAAACATGTTTTGTCAAGAAGCAAAGGTCCTTGTTAATAGCAACTCGCCGGTTTCCATACAAAACCCTAGGTACCATACAGACGGTGAGATTGAAGCATCTAGTTGGGTAAAGTCACATATTTTGGAGCTCAGTAAAACTTATGAAGTGGCATTTGAAGGTTTCAGGGAAGAAACACATGCATTACTAATGAAGCTCGATGAAAGAAAGAGTGTGATGGAAAAGAAAGGGATGAACAGTGCAGTGTCAACACCTCGTCATAGAGGAATTGGCAAGAATGAGTTGAAGAACTTATAGTCACACTTGAACGAGGGGGTCGAAGGTGCAAGGAACAGTGGGAGAGTCCTATCACTAACTCTTAAATGAAAGTAAACATTTTATCATGGAACGTCAGGGGGATTAACAAGATTTCAGCAAGGAATCTGGTTAAGAGCTCTCTTCTAAAATGGAGAGCTGATGTTTATTGCCTTCAGGAGACAAAAATCAATAAAGATGGATGAAATGTGGGTATTCTGAAGCTGATGGTAGTAGTGGCGGGATACTAATTATATGGGACTCAAAAGTATGGATGGGTAGCTGTGTGGAGAAAGGAAAATACTCAATCACTTACAAATTTGAAGCTGTCCACGATGGTTTTTGTTGGTTTCTTACTGGCGTATATGCTCCACACACCAGAGCTGAGAAACTGGGGGAAGAAATTGCAGCAGTTAGGGAGCTATGTGGAGGCCCCTGGGTCACCTGTGGGGACTTCAACACTGTCAGAACAATGGCAGAAAGGAGAGGATGCAGAAGAATAACCAATGTAATGGCTGATTTCTCGAGTTGGATAGAGGATATGGAGTTACATGACCCTCATCTAAATGGTGGGACCTTTACCTGCTACAGAGGGGCTGACCACTACAGTGTTATGTGACTGGACAAGTTTCTCTATTCAATTGAGTGGGAAGTACAATTCAGAAACATAAGGAAACAAATTATGCCTAGAGTTATATCTGATCACAACCCAATTATGCTACAATGTGGTGATTGGGAACAGAGGAAGGCTTACTTCAAATTTGAGAACTGGTGGCTTAATGTAGAAGGTTTCAAAGATCTAGTCCAGAACTGGTGGAATGGTTTTGTTGTGGAAGGATGCCCAGATTTCAAATTCAGTATGAAGCTAAAGATGCTAAAACAGAAACTTAAAGATTGGAGCAGTGTAACTTTCGGGGAACTTAACAACAAGAAGAACAGCTTGTTAAGTGAGCTAGCTGAGATGGATCTGATCCAGAATGATAGGGTGCTGATAGAGGATGAGATGATGATTAGAGCAACAGTTCTAGTCGAGCTAGAAGAATTAGCGAAGAATGAAGAGTCCAGGTGGAGACAGAAGTCCAGAGTGTTATTGCTGAAACAAGGTGATAATAATACCAAGTTCTTTCAAAGAGTAGCAACAACTCATAGGAGGTGCAACACCATCGACAGGCTGATTATCAATGGGGAAGAGAATAAAGATCCAAAAGAAATCAAAGATCATATAACAGAGTTCTACAAGAAGCTATACACTGAATCAGAAAGTTGGAGGCCATCATTTGTGATAACAAATTGCCCAAGAATAAGCCAAGAGGAGCAAGAATAGATGCAGAGACCATTTTCAAAAGAGGAAGTGGTACACATTCTCAAATTGTGCCATGGAGACAAAGCCCCTGGTCCAGATGGTTTTACTATGCTTTTTTTCAAGGAGTGTTGGGGGATCATAAAGAGTGATGTGATGCAAACAATCCACAATTTCCATTAGAATGAAGTGTTTGAAAGATCCTTGAATGCCACTTTTGTGGTATTAATCCCCAAGAAGCTCGGAGCTGCGCAACGCAAGGATTTTAGGCCAATAAGTTTGATTGGTGGAATGTACAAAATCATCGCTAAACTGATCACCAAGAGAATGAAAACAGTGATGGGGAGACTGATTGATGAGCACCAAATGGCTTTTTTAAAGGACAAACAGATAATGGATGCCTCTTTATTGGCTAATGAGTTGGTGGACTCCAGGGAAAAACAAAAGATACCAGGTATCCTATGCAAATTGGATATAGAGAAGGCATATGACCATGTCAACTGGAAC
>JAJOOR010008955.1:0-61197 GCA_036250505.1 Solanum acaule
CTTGACCTTATTTGCACGAAATTGGACCTTAAAATTCCTCATCTTGGGCTTGAATTTGGGCCACCAAATAATTGTAGCATTTGGACAATTCCTCTCCTTGGGCTTGAGCTCTTCTTCCCCAATAAGACACCTTTGGATCAGCGATTGAAGCCCATTGAGCTTATCATTGAACTCTTTGGTTTGAGATCTTGTTATGGGCCTCCTTGGAGTTTCTAAAGCTTCATCTTTGTCCTTCAATGGAGTAGAGCTTCCTTGGATGCTATCACTAACCTCGTCCAAGTGTTATAAGAAAGTGATGTCATAATCCTTAAGAAACTTTAACCATCTCATGTGTCTCAAATTTAGATCTCTCTACCTAGAAATATATTGAATATTGCAATAATTTACTAACACCTCATATTGCTCTCCAAATAAATAGTTCCTCCAAGTTTTCAAAGCAAAAAAAATAAAATATCATTGTCAACTCTAAATAATGAGTAGAGTAGTTATTCTCCTACACCTTCAACTATCTCAAATTATATTTCATTACCTTACCTTTATACATCAAAACATTCCCAAGATCAACCTGTGAAGCATCATAATACTCCGTGAACTCCTTATCTTTCATTGGAAAGGTCAAAATTGAGTCTGAAGTCAACAAAGCCTTAAGTTTTTGAAAGTTAGCCTTACACTCCTTAGATCTTTAGAAAGTTAAAATCTTCTGAGTAAAGTTTGTCAATAGAGATATAATAAAATAAAAGTCATTAATATTTCATCTGTAGTAACTTATTAAACTCACAAAACTCTGGATCTTTATAAGTGAAGTAGACCTAGACCAATCTCTAACTATCTCAATACTCTACAAATCTACCATATTGTCATCCTTAGTAACCATATGCCCAAAAAAAGTCACAAAATTGAGATTAAACTCACACTTAGAAAACTTTAAATAAGGTCACTCCTTCTTCAAGTTTTGGAGTATAATTCCTAAATACTACTCATGATCCTTTCTATTATGAGGGTAGATCAAAATATTATTAATGTAGACTATAGCAAAGAAATTCCAAATAAATCATGAATTCATCAATTCCATAAAAGTTGAAGGGGAGTTAGTTATCCCAAAAGTCATAATTGAGAGTTTATAATGTCATAAGAGGTCCCGAAGACTATCCTAAAGATATCCTTCATCCTAACCCTGATCGATAGAAATCAACACTCAATTCAATCTTAGAGGTTACCAAAATTCCTAGACAAGTCCTCATTACATGAAATATGACACTTGTCCTTAATAATAACTTAATTCAATATTCTATAGTCGATGCACATCCTTCTTTTTCACAATTAAGACTACATCAATTCAAGGAGAAATATTTGATCGAATAAAAGCACCAAATCAACAAGTCTTACTACTATTCATTTAATTATGTTAAAGCATTCCAATTAGAAATAATAGAAATGGGCTAAATTCTCAGCTCTAAGTCAATACTAAAATCACAATCAGGATAAGGTGGAACACCTCCGAAAACTATTTCATTACCGGTACTAGTTCTAAAGAAGAAGTATCTATACTCATATCATGATTATGTAACACCTCGGAATTTAGTGAGTTGAACTAGCGAGTTCTAGAGCCTTTCGTAGGTGTTTTGGAGTGTCGTATGAGGATTAAAACTCGTAGAAACGATTCCTGTACCTAGAATAGGGCTTTTAGGGGTTAAACGTCTGGGTACGACCCCCCAAGGACCACCCAAGGGGTCCTTGAGGGGGACCCCAAAAATAGTCACCAAAACTAGAATTTGGTAGCACCTACAGATGCCATCTACTGGCCGTAGATGGACCCACACCCCGTAGGTTGGGGTCGTAGGTCATGGCCTGCAGTGGCCTGCACTTTTTGATTTTCAGACCTCACCTACGGAGGTGAGTGACAGGTAGTAGACCCATCCACGGTCCGTGGATGGGTGGGCGTAGGTGCAAGCAGTTTTGACAATTTTAGTTTTAAGTGTTTGGGAATTGATTAGTTAATTAATTAAGGGTTCAGGGAGGTCGGTTAGTTAGTTATTTTACCTCCTATATAAGTCTAATACACCCCTAAACTAATTCATTAGCTCATTCATCTTTGATTCAAGCTTTCTTTAGGGATTTGATTCAAGGTATGTGAAACTTATTCATCTATGGGTTCTTCCACCCATAGAACCCCATAGTTTCCCCACTTGTGAAATAAAAAACCCAATTCTAGTTAGGGTTGTGCTTGCATTGTGGGTAGGGTTTGGTTGTGATTCCAATCTAGTGGATAACACCCAATTATGATTGATTTAGATTTTTTTAGTGATATTATGATGATTTCATGTGATTTCTATGGTAAAACCTAATCTAAATTGATGAATGTGATCTTTGTGGGTTTATGCCATTAGAGGCAAAGTTCAAGGTTCAAAGGCGATCTTCCTAAATCAATGTCTTGTATACTAATTGATCATAGTTAGGATCATCTAATCATGAATTGAACTAGACTTGTTTAAATAAGAAGGATCTTGACTTGTAAAGTTAGAATTGAACCTTTATGAATCAATTATGACTAGAATCACTTAGTAGTAAAGAATGTTATTGAATAGATTGTAATTTAGACATGAATTATGATACAATGAAGTTAAGCCTGAAAGTAAGGCTTGCAACCATCATTGTTAAGGATTTGGGGGTAAAGTCAATATGACGTGATCTTGTTGTGTATTCTCTTTCTCTTACACACTTATGCTTGAATTTCTAGGAGATCCAAGGGTTCTCTCACATATAAGGACTCTAGGTTTGCTTAATAACCTAAAATGGATTAAAACATGTTAGACTAGAATAGCTTGAAGTTGTGAAATATGTTCCCTTCACGTATAGCTTGGCTTAGTAGGATAAGACCAATGTTGATTGCTTGGGATGGAGGATCTATTCTCTCCTAAGAGATAGATTGACTTAGCATTGTAGAATGCATGTCATGGTAGCGTGAGTTAGATGTAGTAATGGTAGCCTAGGATTGAGGATGTATACTCTCCTATGGGTAACTTGAACTAGCATTATTAGGATGCCTTTATGGTAGCTTGACTTGATTTGGCCAAGACCATTTCGTGGTAGCTTTGGGATAGAGGACTCATACTCTCCTAAGGATAGCTTAGGAATGAGAATCATACTCTCCTAAGGATAGCTTGCATTTGTACTATGGTATACTTGTAAAGGTAGCATGACTTAGTTGGTATATGATTATTTCATGGTAGCTATGATAGGACACTTGTACCTTTCCTAGAGTAGCTTGGACTTGCATGATAGTGTGTCTTCCAAGATAGTTGGCTTAGCTTAACCTAGTTATGTTAGTAAGATGATAGCATGGTCTAGCCCATTAGGGGGTTATTCCTTGGTAGCCTTGAAGAGGTAAATAGAATAGAGGGACTAGTCCCCAACTAGTGAACATTCATGATAGTCTAAAGGAGTACTTAGTGTGAGTAGTAGTATGGGATGCTATCCATATATTACACAAGGATGACAAGAGGCTAGTTGTGAAGGGTCCCCTTATGTAGTATGCCTTAGCTTGGGTTGTTGCCATAGTTGTCTTCCAAGATATGATTGACTAAGGTGGTAGTTCTCTTGTCTATATGAAGTAAGCTAATAGTAACACCAAAAGGAGGGTTAATGTGACTAAGATGACTTCAAGGCTATGCTTAGTGTGGAGGGTAGTATGTGATGCCTTTAATGCATTGAACAAGTGTGTCTTGAGGTTACTTAGAAGCATGGTGCCCGTATGGTAGCAAGACTTATGACTTAATCATACACATAGACTATGATTAAGATGACCAAAAAGGGATAATTGGCTTGGGTGGTATTATGGGATGCTATTCTTGCTTTGCACATGTATGCTTTTGAGGTTACTTGGAAATGGTGCTAATATGGTATAGATGACCAAGGCTCTATTATGCTTATATGATTATGACTTATTTTCCTATGCTTATTAACTATGTCTTATGTTGACTTATGTTTATATGGAGCTTATGTTGGAGACCATGCTATGACTATGATGATTATGCTATGAATATGTTATTGTCTCTTATGCTTATGTCTTATATTGACTAACCATTTTGAGATGCTCTTATGATGTTGTGCTAGCTTTCATACTTGTTACATTTTGTACTAACGCATATTGCCTATATTCTAATCAAATGTAGTGTCTTGTAGATTGAGTTCATTTGGAGGCTAGGTTTCTAAGGTGCAAGAAGAATTGAAGATCGTGGTGAGTCCTCATAGCTTCGAGGACAAAACCCACCTTACCTTTATGTCTTTTAATTTCATATTGAGACTATTTTATGGGTTGTGTACCGAGATTTTATTCTAAAAGTTGTGTTAGATAGTTTGAGACAAAGTATAGAAAGTCTTCCGCTTGCTTTTATGAAATATGACTTCGATTGTAAAAGTTTTAAATTTTCCCATATTTTCTATTATCTTATGTTCAGGATATGCTAAGGGCTTGTATGCGACCTCATTCGGGGTCAAGTACGCCATATTACGTTTAGGGCGTACCCTGGGTCGTGACAAACTTGATAATTTTAGCACAAGGTTTTAGAATGGTTCTAGGATTGTCTTAACCACGTCTAGTAGAGTCTTTTTCATAAATGTGAAGTGCACCACTTTTATGAATATGAGGCTATTGGATGCTTAGGAAATCTCACTTCTTCATTCTCTAAGTCGTGCTATAGAGTTTAGATCTAGTAGGTCTTTCTCCTAACCTTTGCCCTATGGTTTTTCAGGTTATGGCTAATACTAGGGCTAATGCTAGGAGGGATGAGGAAGACAATGGAGAACAAAAGGTTCCTCCACAAGTTCCAAACCAAGCTCCTCCTCAAGCTCCAAATGACCCTCCAATTGAAGATGCCACTTTAGCAGAATTTAGGGCTTCTATGCAATTTATTGTCTCAAGCCTTGACGGCGCAAGCTAATAGAGAGGTGGTGGCTCCGGCAAACCCAATAAAAGGGATGGGTGATTTTAGGTTAAGGGAGTTTTTAAGGATGAACCCTTCGGAGTTTAGAGCCTCTAAAGTGGAAGAAGATCCAAATGGGTTCATAGAGGAGGTTTATAAAGTGCTAACAATCATGGGGGTGACTTCTATTGAGAAAGTGGAATTAGCTGCCTATCAATTGAAGGACGTTGCCCAAATTTGGTATGAGCAATGGAAAGATAGTAGGCTGGTAGGAGCGGGCCCTATAGAGTGGGAAGATTTTAAGTCAGAATTTCTAGATAGGTTCTTTCCCCGGGAGTTGAGGGAAGCCAAATTGGGAGAATTCATCAACCTTAAGCAAGGTAGTATGAGTGTTAAAAAGTACTCTTTGAAATTCACCCTTTTGTCTAAGTATGCTCCAAGCTTGGTAGAAAATTCAGGGGATTTGATAAATAGGTTTATGACGGGGGTGTCCAATTTGGTAGAAGAAGAATGTCGTATGGCAATGCTTGTTGATGATATGGATATCTCACGCCTAATGGTGTTTTCCCAACAAATAAAAGAGTCAAAACTCAAGAAAGAGAGGGCTAGGGAGAAGAAGAGGTCTAGGATGGACGGTGATAAGTCCTTTCATGATGGGTCCGATGGACATGGTCGTTCTAGGAATCGACAAAAGTTTTTCGGATAAGGTTTTCCTAATGCTCCTAAGCATAAGGATGAGAGGGTGTCTAGCCCTAGGCCACAAGGGATGAGTAATGAGTCCCTATGGCCCTCTTGTTCTAGGTGTGGTAAGAGGCATAAAGGTAGGTGTTTGGCCGGTAGAGAGGGTTGCTTTAATTATGGTGAGAGTCGCCACATGATGAAATATTGCCCTAAGGATAAGGTTACAAGAAGAGAGCGCAAGCAAGTTGCCTCTAGTAGTGGGGATGTGGTGCCTCAAAAGAAGAATAGGTTTTATGCAATCTAGAGAAGATCAAGAGTGATCTCCTCATGTCCCTTCCGATATGTGTTTCATGCTTTAGTAAATTTTTGGATTTCTTGTCTTTTGTGACTTGTTATGTTGGACTGTGAAGTTGTTTTTTTTAGTATGTATGATGTTTAGAAAAGTTTGTGTAAGCTTACTCCCAAGTGGGGGATAGTATCTAGTAGTGTTATTGTGTGCTTTATGTGTTGTCATGATTTCCTTATATGCATGTTCATGAAAATGCTTAGGTCTTGTTTGAGATGACTTATATGCATTGTTTTTCTCATGTTATAGTGCTTTGAATAGATTGTCATATATGCTTCATGAGTTGATTATGAGCATGCCCTAGTTTGGAGTTGAAAGACTTCCTCCTTGAAAGAATGCTTTTTGAGAAGTAATTTTCATTTAGGCTCCATGATTGTGTGTTGAGCATGTTTTAGTTAGGAAATGTTAGTTCCTCCTTTAAAAAGAGTAGATATAGAATTTGATGCTTTTTGGGTTGGTAGAAGTAGTTCCTACTCCCTTGTGTTGCATTGAATGCGTTTAGTTGAATTGAAGTTGTCTTGCTTTATTGTGTGCATTTGGATGTAGTGCATGCATAATGGGCTGCTAAGTTAGAGTTGTGACTTTGAGGAGTGTTTAAAGTGTCATTCGAGGATGAATGTTCAAAAGTGGGGCATAATGTAACACCCGGAATTTAGTGAGTTGAACCAGTGAGTTCTAGAGCCTTTCGTAGGAGTTTTGGAGTGTCGTATGAGGATTAAAACTCGTAGAAATGATTCCTGTACTTAGAATAGGGGTTTTAGGGGTTAAACATCCGGGTACGATCCCCCAAGGACCACCCAAGGGGTCCTTGAGGGGGACCCCAAAAACAGTCCCCAAAACTGGAATTTGGCAGCACCTACGGATGCCATCTACTGGCCGTAGATGGACCCACACCCCGTAGGTTGGGGTGGTGGGTCAAGGCCTGCAGTGGACTGCACTTTTTCAGTTGCAGACCTCACCTACGGAGGTGAGTGACGGGCAGTAGACCCATCCACGGTCCGTGGATGGGTGGGCGTAGGTGCAAGCAATTTTGACAATTTTAGTTTTAAGTTAAGTGTTTGGGAATTGAATAATTAATTAATTAGGGTTTAAGGGAGGTCGGTTAGTTAGTTATTTTACCTCCTATATAAGTCTAATACACCCCTAAACTAAGTCATTAGCTCATTCATCTTTGAACCCCCCCCCAAATTTCTCTCAAGAAAATCTCTCTCTAGAAGTGAAGAAGAAGAAGAAGAAGAAGAGAAGAAGAAAAAAGGGCAGTGTTTCTCCATTGATTCAAGCTTTCTTTAGGGCTTTGATTCAAGGTATGTGAAGCTTATTCATCTATGGGTTCTTCCACCCATAGAGCCCCCATAGTTTCCCCACTTGTGAAATAAAAAATCCAATTCTAGCTAGGGTTGTGCTTGCATTGTGGGTAGGGTTTGGGTGTGATTCCAATCTAGTGGATAACACCCAATTATGATTGATTTAGCTTTGTTTAGTGATATTATGATGATTTCATGTGATTTCTACGGTAAACCCTAATCTAAATTGATGAATGTGATCTTTGTGGGTTTATGCCATTAGAGGCAAAGTTCAAGGTTCAAAGGTGATCTTCCTAAATCAATGTCTTGTATACTAATTGATCATAGTTAGGATCATCTAATCATGATTGAGCTATACTTGATTAAATAGGAAGGATATTGACTTGTAAAGTTAGAATTGAACCTTTATGAATCAATTATCACTAGAATCACTTAGTAGTAAAGAATGTGATTGAATAGCTTGTAATTTAGACATGAATTATGATAGAATGAAGTTAAGCTTGAAAGTAGGGTTTGTAGCCATCATTGTTAGGGCTTTGGGGGTAAAGTCAATATGATGTAATCTTGTTGTGTATTCTCTTTCTCTTACACACTTATGCTTGAATTTCTAGGAGATCCAAGGGTTCTCTCACATATAAGGATTCTCGGTTTCCTTAATAACCTAAAATGAATCAAAACATGTTAGACTAGAATAGCTTGAAGTTGTGAAATATGTTCCCTTCATGTATAGCCTGGCTTAGTAGGATAAGACCAAGGTTGATAGCTTGGGATGAAGGATCTATTCTCTCCTAAGGGATAGCTTGACTTAGCATTGTAGAATGCGTGCCATGGTAGCATGAGTTAGATGTAGTCATGGTAGCCTAGGATTGAGGATGTATACTCGCCTATGGTTTGCTTGAACTAGCATTGTTAGGATGCCTTCATGGTAGTTTGACTTGGTTTGGCCAAGACTATTTATGGTAGTTTGGGATAGAAGACTCATACTCTCCTAAGGATAGCTTAGGATTGAGAATCATACTCTCATAAGGATAGATTGCATTTGTACTATGGTATACTTGTAAGGGTAGCATGACTTAGTTGATATAGGACTATTTCATTGTAGCTAGGATAGGACACTTGTACCTTTCATAGAGTTGTTTGGACTTGCATGATAGTGTGTCTTCCAAGATAGTTGGCTTAGCTTAACCTAGTTATGTTAGTAAGATGATAGCATGGTATAGCCTATTAGGGGGTTAGTTCTTGGTAGCCTTGAAGAGCTAAATAGAATAGAGGGATTAGTCCCCAACTAGTGAACATTCATGATAGTCTGAAGGAGTACTTAGTGTGGGTAGTAGTATGGGATGCTATCCATACATGACACAAGTATGACTTGAGTCTAGTTGTGAAGGGTTCCCTTATGTAGTATGACTTAACTTGGGTTGTTGCCATAGTTGCCTTCTAAGATATGATTGACTAAGGTGGTAGTTCCCTTGTCTATATGAAGTAAACTAATAGTAAGACCAAAAAGAGGTTGAATATCACTAAGATGACTTCAAGGATATGCTTAGTGTGAAGGGTAGTATGGGATACCTTTCATGCATTGCACAAGTGTGTCTTGAGGTTACTTAGAAGTATGGTGCCCTTATAGTAGCAAGACTTATGACTTAACCATACACATAGACCATGATTAAGATGACCAAAAAGGGATACTTGGCTTGGGTGGTATTATGGGATGGTATTCTTGCTTTGCACATGTATGCTTTTGAGGTTACTTGAGAATGGTGCTAATATGGTATAGATGACCAACGGTCTATTATGCTTATATAAATATGACTTATCTCCTGTGCTAATTGACTATGTCTTATGTTGACTTATGTTTATATGGAGCTTATGTTGGAGACCATGCTATGACTATGATCATTATGCTATGAATATGTTATTGTCTCTTATGCTTATGTCTTATGTTGACTAACTATTTTGAGACGCTCTTATGATGTTGTGCTAGCTTTCATACTTGGTACATTTTGTACTACGCATATTGCCTATATTTTAATCAAATGTAGGGTCTTGGAGATTGAGTTCATTTGGAGGCTAGGTTTCTAAGCTGCAAGAAGAGTTGAAGATCGTGGTGAGTCCTCATAGCTTCGAGGACAAAACCCACCTTACCTTTATGTCTTTTAATTTCATGTTGAGACTATCGTATGGGCTGTGTCCCGATATTCTATTCTTAAAGTTGTATTAGATGGTTTGAGACAAAGTATAGAAAGTCTTCCGCTTGCTTTTATGAAATATGACTTCAATTGTAAAAGTTTTAAATTTTCCCGTGTTTTCTATTATCTTATGTTCAGGATATGCTAAGGGATTGTATGCGACCCCATTCGGGGTCAAGTACGCCATGTTACGTCTAGGAGGTACCCCTGCGTCGTGACAGATTATAAGTCAAATAGGTGAGATAACCCTTCTCAATCATACATCGAGTCATTGAAAATGATATTATATTCCTCAGATAGATACCAAGGGTGACTGTTCACTTAAGTTTAAGAATACCCAACATATCTAAGGTTATTTTCTTTGCATAACAGTCTAGAATTGCATAAATGGAAAAATTTAATTTATATATGTATATATATATATACACACTCAATGTGATATCAACGTCTAGCTTATCATGAATAATTAAGTCTATCCACATATTTTATGCTACCAAATCAACAATATAAGATCGATGTAATCGATCCACCACTATAAACAATCTAAGGGTGTCTGAATACATACAAACATAGAAGGAGAGTCACAAAACATATCCAAATTCAAAACAAGGTATATAAAGAAAAGTAGATCCATGATTAACGTTTCAAGGACACTTAATCCAGTTCTAAGCGTCAACAATCGTTAGTCAGTATAATAACCCAACTAAATGAGTTGGGGTCGAATCCCACAAGGAGTGGTACATGTTTAAGATTCAATAGAAAAGTATGAATATGTTCAAATCAGCCAAAGGAATAGACATTTACGAATAAAAACATAATTCAAATTAAGGGGTGACACAAATGTTAAATAACATGGGGTTTTGGTTTTAATTACCAACTACAACAACAATAAATAACACAATAATAACAATAATGAGACGGGTTCTTGTGATGTGATTTGATTATAGGCTAATGTAGACAAATGGGTAATTGCAACTATTAGAAAATAGCTGAATATTTGTGAATAAGCTAGACTATAGAGGAGGTAAACTTTCTCTTGAACAATTTACCCCGAATCAAGTAAATTTCTCTCGAACATCGATAAGCATACAAAATAAGAACAGCCTACGCCTTAGTCCATTCACTCTCTCAAGATGAATGTGTGGAAAAGGGTTTAGGATTCACTCTCTCGAGTTGAACCCATGACAACCTAATACCCACAGACCATCAATCAATAATCTTGGTTTTAAAACCTCTCTCTCTAGCAAGCTAAAAACACGAAGGTAGAACTGCATTTGTAACTACAATTCTTTAAGTTAAACCACAATTAATGATTGAAATCACTTCTAAATAGAATTTAAACTAACAATTAGTAATACCCATAAACTAAATCAACCCATAATCACATAATCACACCACAAGAATTGGGGTTTTATCTAGACATCATAAAAAGATAAAAATCATTACCAAATTTTGTTTCCATCAACTGGGTAAGATTAATTTCGTCTTTTCAAAGGTCCAAATTGAAGAATCTCAAAGACCCACTTCTAATTTCTCAAAAATGGAAAACTTCAATTATTCAAAGCTAAGGAAAACTTGACTCAATACTCAGAGTTCTAAATATTCAAAGGATGATACTTCTAAAATGATCCAAAGATCCTAAACTAAATGTTCAAAAATGTATTTATAGTCGCCAAAAATATGCTGCAAAGAGCCATTCGGCATAGTAAGTCGGGCTCACCAATCCACTCGGTGATTCGCCCTTTGTCAATTCCATCGCCTTTTTGATTTGGCCTTCCGCATCCTCCAGGTCTATAACTTTGGGCAATCTAGTTCTGCATCGCGAAATCACACGGTGATCCGCCAGCTGCTCCTTTCTCTCGCCAACTTGATTTTATCCTTTAAGGTTTGGCACACTGGAACTTTAAGCGATCAAATGTCCACTCGGTGACTCGCCAAATGGACTTGATGATCACCAAACTCTCTTTTCTTCCTTTTAGCTCTCTTTGTTCCTTTTTGCAAATTAGTTCCCATGGTTTGTTCCTCAATCAATATACCTAGAAATAAAGGGTTTTTCATCAGTTATTGGCACAAAATAAGCATTTGAGGACACTAAATCTATCCAAATAAAGCCCTAAATGAGTCCAAATCTTGGACTCATCAACCCATAGTCGAAATATAACTACAAAATCGAGAGCATACTGAATAATACTTGGGACAACTTTGGTTACTCCAATAGAGTTGTAGAGTGATCCTTTACCACTATACACACGTCTCTATGAATGTTCCCACATAGTTTCATACATGTATCCTTGCCCAAAATAAAATTTAGTTTTCCATTAATTTCAACTAATATTGTTGATCCTGAATTCAATCTCTAAAAGACATCTCATAGTTTAAATGTGCTGATATTTACCATTTAATCACCACTTTAAGTGTCCTTGTTGATTGACACTCAACTTGGCTTCATAATCACATACAATATTACATTTAGTACACATTGTTTCTCCCATAATAAGAAACTTAATCATTGTGATTATCATGTTATCCAACTTGAGCTATTTAAATTATTTTTAGTATACCTCCACTCCAAAGGTCAGAAAGAAAGTCTTCCATACAAATCTTATAGCAAATTCTACCATCTTATACTTCATCATAAATGATAACTTCTTATATTTTGTTATTCCTCAACTTTTCATTGTAGCTTGATCATTATTACTATGTTGTTAACTAATCAATTGATCCTCCTAAGATTACACTTGCATTCATGGCATCCATATTATACTCTTTCTATATTGAATTATTAATCTATCAGTGATATTTCAATACCATGTGATTGTCATAATAAATATCAACAAAGTTGAAATATTCTTGTCAAAAATACACCTAGAGCAAGTCATTCTTACTATTTCTAATCTTCTCAATCGAATTATTCAAAGTCACAATGCTTATTACTTAGTCATCTTACTAGCCATATCACAACATCTCGCACTATACCGCATAATATCAATAATATTATTGATATACGAATTTGAAAATGTCTCATAACTATTTGTGAGAGAATGAAATAATGAAATTTTGATCTTAAAATGAACCACATACGCACGATAAAGAATGAAAGAATGGAAGTTTTTAAAAGTCTCATAGCCTCCCAAATATAAGTAACAAACGTTTCCACACGGATCCACAAGACTCTACTAGACTCAACTCTTGTACTCGTGAGACCAATGAACCTAGGGCTATGATACCAAATTTTCACGATCCAAAAATACAAGTCGTGATGGCACCTATGTTCCCAGCCGTTAGGTAAGCCAATCCAATAATTTAATCAATTCAACTTAAAACCTGAAAAAGGTAAGTAGCGAACAAATATCTCAAATGCTAAGCCTAGAAAATTAAAATATGAAATAGCTGACATACCACCCCATTACTTAATGCCATAAGGACATGAGCTTTTACAATATGATACAAGTCCAAAACAAATGACAAGCCTAAACCTAAGAAAGACTCAATCCCAATACTAAGACAATAGAATAAATTTAGAGATAAATGAAGGTGTGGGCTGCAGAATAGCCAAGCAGCTCACCACAACTTCAAGGTGATCTAACTCAGACTCAAAAATCTCCATGAGGTGCGCTCGTACTCAGAATCTAATCTACACCACAAAATAGTGCAATAAGTGTAGTATGAGTACAAAATCACGTGTTCTCAGTATATATCATAGACTGACAATAAAAAATTAGTGATGGAAGTACAAAAAGAAATCATCTTTTTATTTACAAGTTTACGTTACACTTATAAGCCAAGTTCCATCAAATGGGAATAATCGAATGTCATAAAATGTCCACACACTAATGAAGAACATATTTAAACAAAAATGAAGGATGTATAAGATGCAATGTAATGCAACACCATGGAATGATATGCCTCAAATTAAAAGTAGTCTCTCTCAACTGTATAAACATGATACTTTTCATAAATACATTGAGAGTTTGTGACTTATGAGGGACTCGTGAAATCCATATACTTACATAAACTATCTCTACGTGTTTGTGAACAATCTCAACACAATATCATAAAATTAAATAATTCCCAGCATGGACGATCTCTACATGCCCAACTTATAGTCATAAATCAATCTCAACATGGATGATCTCTACGTGTCAGACCTTTACTCATACTCAATCTCATGTCAATGCATGTGCATTATATAATATCAATAAAAGGGGATGATGAAGCATCTCAATAAATTAAATGTCGCTATGACATATAATCATCTCAATTATCGCAAATATACGGGTTCAATTAAGAAACACAATAACATAAAAGAAACTAAGTCAATAATACATCAGCTAATGCCCATATGTTTTGGAATTCTCAGATAACAATCTATCATACTATAACAATAAACTCTCTTTAATAACACATGTACTCGTACCAATGCCCGTCACACCATTGGTACGAGACCCCCATTTTTCGCTCTTACCCATTGTCTATTCCATTTTTAATTTTTAATTTTAAAACGTCCCTCAACGAAGTCTGAAAAGTCTTAAAATACTTTGAATGCCGAACACGTATCATGATCCTCAAGATTTTTCCTTTTCCTTTTGTAAAGCTTCAGAATGTTTCCAATCTATAAAATATGCATTATTCGTAAGTAAACAAGTTTGTAGACACCCATATTGCTATATTTAGTTCTGATTTAAAAATCAGGTCAAAAAGTCATCTCAAGCCACCAAATTTGAATATGAAATTTTCTTTCAAATTATGTTCACCCATGACAAAACAAACTTGGATATCAAATTTCAGCTAAAACAAATCGTTATTCGAACCCCCAAATCAAGATTTTTTTCTAACAATCCTAGGTCTATATTTTCTTAATTCTGACTAATTTTTTCACGTTTCTACCCTAAATATATATTCATAATCAAAAATATCTCAGAAAAGATGAGAACAATTACATATGCAGAATGCATATGTAATTGACATATGACTTATAGCGATCTTTATTATTATTAAAGATGTTGTTGTTTTCTTTTGGGCCTTGCCCACTTTGTTTCCTTTCCCCCTTATTATTATTAGCAATAAAATAATCTATTATTTAGTTTGAAAATCATGTCACTCATTTGCATAAGTTATAAATTATTTATAAAAGCTATTAAAAGGTTTAATATCAGAAAAATAGCAAAAATTTATAAAACAACCAAGAGGGTCGTTACACTGGTATCCTATATAAATGTGAATCATACTACATATATACAAATACATATATGTAGTTTTATTCGCATGTATCTGAGATATATGACTATCTCACTCTCCTTCCTCCCCATCTCGCTCATGTCTCTCCCTATTTTAGTGTATCTGTTAGAAAAAATACACGTATCTAGGTGTATGTTCCTAAATATATGGTAGAAACTCTTAATTAGTGGTAAAATATGTAATTATTTAAAAATATAGGTAGAATTGATATATATAGTATGAATGTACGTCTAATAAGGTAGTTTTTTCAAAAAATAATTATAGAATTATAGTGGGCTTAAAACCCAAATCATTTACTATTTTTAGAATTAGCTACAGAAGCCCAAACAAATTGAAAGACATAAAGCCCATATGATTTATTTGAGAAGAAACCTAAATTTCTTCTCCTTTGAGTTGTAGCTGTCATGGAAGGAGAACCAAGCTCCCAATTTTCTTTTATCAAATTTTCTCAAACCAATTTCGATAAAATAAAAAGAACTCTGTTTTATTTTTATTTTACAGATCTGTAACGGTTTAGTTTACATATCTGTTTTGATAAAACAAAATTTTTGATTTTTAAATCTAAAATGCTTTTAGATTTAAGAGAGAATTTCTTTTTATTTTGTTTTCAGATCTGGAACATTCATGAAATGTTTATTTTTAAAAAAAAATCTATAAAATGTTTTACAAATTACTTCAACTTTTTATTTATTTTAATTTTATATCTCTGAAATGTTTTTCAGACCTGTCTCAACCACAAAAATAAATATATTTCTAAAAATGAATTTTAGATTAATATAAAAAATTAATTACTAATTCAAAATATTTCTTAATCAGTGTCATACAACTAATTTTATAATACCTAATTGCATCACATATCAATAAATACATAGTTCTATATTTTCATGGATAACAATAAAATCAACCTATGACTCTTGATACCAATGTAAGACTACATATCTCATTAACATACGCAATTCATAAAAGCGAACATACTTGTTCTTCATGTAGCAAAAGTGGAAGACTAGGATGAACCACATTTGGAATTTGTCACAATATATTATAGTAACTCCATATGCCACATCCTAACCCTAATTGATTGAGGAGATAATAAAGTGACAGATTATTATATTCTCTATAAATGTTGTATTTTCTTATTTAACAATTATAAAGAAATTATTTTAATTAACCCTAAACTTAAAGCATCCCTAATGGGTGGGCTCAAATTTCCTACCGACTGAAAGTAAAAAAAAAAAAAAAACAAAAAAAATTTATTAAAGGAATTCATTCAGACATTGAACAAAAAGCATCATCACATGTACCTTGCAGATATATATCCATAATTTAATGACGTGAATAAACAAACAAAGTCTAAATGAACTAGACGTGATAAAATAAAAAGAAGATATTAAAAATAGGAAAAGTTTGATAACTAAAGTAAGATTTTCTGCTAAACGGTTTCACAAAAATGTAGTGTTGTAACATGACAAGTTATATGGTCATCCCTCTGTATATTTAATCCAAAGTAGATGACACTGATAAGGAAAAATCAATCCCATCATGAAATTCACAACCATAAACATTAAAAGTGAAAAGATGATATATTTGTTTGTTCTTCTTCCTCTTGCTTGCTTTTCATCGATACACGCTGCACCTACAGCTCTATGGATATTTGGTGACTCACTAGTAGATAATGGAAATAACAATTTCCTCAACACTATTGCTAAAGCAAACTACTTTCCTTATGGGATTGATTTCAGTAGAGGCCCTACCGGCAGATTTTCCAATGGCAAAACTTTTGTTGATATTCTTGGTAATTGTTCTTAGAAATATTTGCATTCATACTTAAAAAATGAATATAGTTATCTATGTAATGTAATGGTAAAATTGCAGGAGAATTATTAGGAGTGGCTTCTCCTCCACCATTTGCAAATCCAAGCACAAGAGGAGAAAGAATCCTCGGGGGAGTAAACTATGCATCTGCTGCTGCTGGCATCCTAGAAGAAACTGGCAAACACTATGTAATATTATTATTTACATATAGACGCGCTTCTGTCGTTCCTCTTCACTTGTGAAACATCGATTTAAATGATAAATATCTTCATTTATTTATATACAGATGGATAGGTTCACGTTGAGCCAACAAGTGATAAATTTTGAGAGCACATTAAGTCAATTAAGGACAATGATGAGTCCCAGTGATTTAAACACATATCTCTCAAGATCAATAGCTGTGATGGTGTTTGGAAGCAATGACTATATAAACAACTATCTCTTGCCTTCCCTTTATACGTCCAGTATCAACTACAATCCGCAACAGTTTTCCAACCTCCTTCTCAATCATTATGCTAGACAACTTGTGGTAAGTTGTGATTAATATGATACCTAGATAGTTCTCCTTTAAATTTCATTCCCAGTATAAGTTAACTTTGTTGGGTTCGAAAGTAATTAGGGCATCATGCGGAAGCTTATAATTGCAAATCATATGGTGATAAATTGGATGACCAAAACTTATACTAAAAATCAAAATATTATTATATGGTTTGGCCTAGATAATTAAAAACTAATATTAAGCATAAAAACAACAGAAGTGCTATATTGTGGATGTTCTTGTGTTTTTGATATGAGAAGAGGGATATTCAATCTATAGGATTCCAAACATTTCCTCTAAGGAAGGAACAACTCAAATATGAAAGAAAATTATATTTTGCTTTTAAGAAAAGTAAAAACATTTATGATATTATTTTGTATTTTCGTTTCGAAAAATAAACTTCAAATAAGATAAGAAAATCAGAACATAGCCCTAACAAATATCTTTCCAAAAAATACTTGTGACTTGTCTATGCAGGCGTTGTATAGTGTAGGACTGAGGAAGTTCTTGGTAGCTGGAGTAGGACCACTTGGATGCATTCCCAATCAGTTAGCCACAGGACAAGCACCTCCAGGAAGATGTGTTGATTATGTAAATCAGATACTTGGTAGTTTCAATGAGGGTCTCAAATCACTCGTCAGCATAATGAACAACGGCACTCACCCTGGAGCAGTTTTTGTTTATGGCAATACATATGTTGCTATTGGTGATATCTTAAACAACCCTGCCAGATATGGTAATCTAAACACTCCTTTTAAACAATCAAAAATGAAATTATCATTATATTTTAACATTTATACTATATATATGACAGGATTTAACATATGGGACAGAGCATGTTGTGGAGTGGGGAGAAACCAGGGACAAATAACATGTTTACCCTATCAATTTCCATGTCTAGACAGGAGCAAGTATGTATTCTGGGATGCATTTCATCCGACACAAGCCGTGGATGCAATCTTGGCGCAGAGGGCATACTATGGACCCCCTTCTGATTGCTACCCCATCAACGTTCAACAAATGGCTGCTATCAACTATTGATTATAAACTAAAATATAAACATTATGTTCTTGTAATTCTCTTTGCTTGTGTTTAATTTTATCTCTAATAATGTAAACTACTAGTTTGCCTAAATCATGTTCAAGATTGAATAAATCACTATGAGTCGATAATTTGTTTGAATTATTTGAGCATTTTTAGTTTGAAATAGTATTTTATTTTAAGAATGAGATGATTTTAGCCAACTTTATTTGGAAAAATTAATATTTTAGAAGGCTAAGTAAATATTGAGTAATTATTCAAGTTGATTAGACAAATAAGTTTGAAATAAATTAGAGTTATACTTCAAGTTGAATAAAATTGTGTCACGGTCCAAATTACATATCATGTAGGAACTTACTATATTCTTAATTAGATAGGAGAATCCTTACCGTCTAACCAAGTATATCCAGAAAATCAACTAATAATCTTTTAAAATATTAAGCAGATACATTTTCATACCAAAATTAATGTGACAAAATACATCTTAACTACCTTACAAAAAGGAATCCATCTCTCACGATCTAGACTAGGCATGTACATGATCTTCTAAATAGAGTAAGACAAGAAAATACACAACTTTTGATGAAAAGTCAAGATCAGAAGTTGATGATGAATACTTACGTTCCACACATGAGACCTCAAATCAACCTACAACACATCTATATCCTAGAAAAGATAGAGCAATAGTAGTAAAAGTATACCACACTTACTAGTATTCATCATCAGCCGACTAGGGTTAGATCATGCAACATAAAATAGAAATTACAAGAACAACATGAATAATTTGATACCATTACTAACACCCTTATTATTCACCTTCAATACTCCAATGTCAGGAAAAAACTTTAATTTATCCACATTAACTAATCAACCCACCAACTTTGCTAAGCTTTCTAATTTTGCAATCCGCCATTCCCTTACTTGATAATGATCGTCTACCAGCCCTAGAATAAATGATCTTAGTGACACAATTCCCGCATTAACCCATTAAGTATATTCAATAAATAGAAATATTAAGTTAACCTAACAAACAAATTATAACTAATATAATATCACCATGTACACAACTACCATTCTACAATTATTATGATAATTTATAGCATTCCCATAACAACCAACAAATTTATACAAGTCCCAAATAGATATCACAACATAATCTCTTACAAAATCTACTACATTCGCCACACAAAATTGATTTAGAATACATACATCATAAATCAACACAAAAGATTATACCAGCCTCTACAACTACAACAACCTCTCACAACATAAATGGTAATGAATATAAATACTGACAAACATATCACCAGTATACCACATCCACGCAAGAATCACAATTATCTTGCCTGTACACACACGCTTAAGAGTTTTATGTTTGACCAATATCATGACATGCACGGGACCAGCTTCTTCCATATACCGTAGTAGTGTAGTACCCGATCTTTTAAATATATGTTATCGCTCATTGGAACATCACCTTGGACTCGAGTCACTCGTTAACATTATAGTTATCATTACCATTATGTATGAACCTCGTGGTCATTTGCATATTTTATGTGCCTTTTCTAGTTTTTCCCCTTCTCGTAGCTTTCTTTTAGCTTTTGTGTTGTTCAAGGCTGGGTGGCACACTTTATGATGTGGTTAGGAGAGTTTGGTGCGAGTTTTACTCTTTTGGGGGTTTTAAAGTAAAAAAATTGACTTTATTCAATATTCATAGAATATATTTTCAGATGAGATTTCAATCAACTCCATTAGCTGTAGATGGTCTTTTTTGGTCTAGAGGGATTGTTTCTTTGGGTCCCAAGGCCTTCCGCATGAGTTTGAGCGATTAGACGAGATAATTGAGAAAGTTTGGCTAAGATTTTACTTTTATCAACATTCTTGGTAAACATACTCGGATGTGGACTCATCAGCATAGTTAGCTCCAGAATGTTGAGTTTGCTCTAGGCAGACCTTTGGTTAATATTCCGAGGTGATTGGGGTGATTTTGTACCACTTGTCATTTTGTTGTTTGTTGCCTTGTAAGTGTTGACTTGGGTCAGTATTCTTACAAGACTACCTCTGTTGGTGGTTTCATCAATTTCATTCGGTCCAAATTGTTATTTTTGGTGGGGTAGCATAGTTTATTTTTGTTAACGGGGTTCCTAACAAATTTTGCACCCCCGTCGGGGCACTTTCTTAACTTGGAATTATGCTGATACAACACTGCTGGTGCAACGCCTTTTTGTTCTCCACATTCACGGGCCTTGTGTTGCATTTGCTGAGGTGCTTGAGGTTTTTGTCCACGTTCACAGACCTTGTTCACATTTACAAACGTCTGGATGTTGTGCTTACGCATTCGCGGGATGAAATCCACATTCGTGGAGTATGCCGACTCTGCTCTCCGCATTTTTGGGTAGGATGTCGTGTTTGCGAAGGGTCAGTTGACTTGACCGTTGCATTCGCATTCGGTGAGAGAAAATGTCTGTCATTTATCTTATATCAGCCTGTTTTCAGCATGTATTTCTTAAAAGAACTAAGTCTCTAATGCAATTTGGAGAGCTAATTATTGTGTTTTGTCGGGGGATTGCATGGCGCGTCTTGGGTAGATAATTCCTCCGTTAAACTTAAAATTTTTAGTCAACTCCTCTCTTAATTTCTATTTTTGATCATCCTTGAGATTTTAAAATGGTAAAATTGTTTGAGGTTCTTCAAGTGCTCAGATTGTGCCCATTTTCGTGGCACAAGTTCCTTGAGCTTGTTAAGACCTTGTGCTGATTCATTTTTTTGATTCCTGCACGAGTCCTACATCATATTTTGACCCAATTATTTTTCACGATCCAAAGTACATCCTAGTCGTGATATGACGTATAATACTCTGAGAGGCCCTACACAAGTCACTTAGCATACATCAAACAAGATAATAGAACAAAGAGTTTAAAAGTAGCATTGTATATCAAGAGTTTGACAAAAGTAGAGGATGTCTAAATATAAGTCTCAAAATCATCTATTACATCAAAGGAGTGATTGATACACAACCCATACATCTCATACAATATCGAAAGAAAAGACATGAAAGCAATAAAAGAGTCTCGGTACTCGGAATATGAGGACTCACCAATCTTCAATGTCCATATGGGATCACTAGCCACGAGTATGGGAGGTAGAAGCGTTGGACCCTACATTAGTGAAACAAAACATGAAAAAGTATGTATTAGTACATGGAATGTACCAGGTATGATAGCAATGCATAAGAGTTATGAAATCATACTAAAAGGACTTTACATGACATAGAATAACCAAGCTAAATCATAAAATAACATGTTAGAAACATAAGTCATAACCAAGGTCAATGCAAGCTAAATATCTTTAAAACACATTTGAGATACTTTTAGAAAGTCACCTTCGTTCATTATTTTTGAGAGATTTACCTTTAATAGACATAGACCATGCGAGCTATAACATGGAATCCAGTGTCTATCCCACACCCAAAAGAGATGTCCTTACATGCCACGGTAAGAACCATAATTTTCTAGCTTAGGTGGATCCACTAGCTAATGTCTATCAAGACAATCATCCTATGGTGGCACATAGTCAAAGGATAGGGAGATTGCTACTAGAGACTCGACCTCAACTATGGGAGAACTTCCATCTCAATATCCTCTCGGTGCTAAGAATAAATCCCACGAAATAGTCATTAATATTAACTTATCTTATTATCCATAGAAGGGCACATCAAGTAGCCATCCAAGCTAGAATTCATTAGAATAGCTCCTTAATCTTAATTCAACTTAGGTGAGAAAATCTTTCAACCTTATAAATAATTTATGTGAGAAAATCCTTTCACAATCATGTTATAAGTAGTATGTGAGAAATCCTTTCACAATAACAACAATATCGATGTTTTACTCTCAAAGCAACCTTCAATCATATTCATCAACTTCATAAAGAATCATGCATATCTTCATAAATTCATCTTTCATAGTTCAAAAACTTCTTCATATGATCAAAATCTAGAAATCATGTATCATGCATGGGTTCAAGTGAATTCAAATTAAAAACATGCAATTATCTCAATTCATGCATAAAAACTCATAAAACAATCAATTAAATCATAATTGAAAAGAACACATGAGATTGAATAAAACCCTATTAGAGATTTTAACCTGTAAAATTGGAGAATTTAGGAACCCCATGGAGAGGACTTCATAGGTAAATACTATCACACATGTTGATACCGAAAGCCCACTATCAATGGTGAATTAGAGTCTTGATCTTGAAACCCTAAACTTCTTCTTCAAGCTTTGGATAGAGAAATATTGGGGAAGAACTTTGATCAACTTTTGAGATTTTAGGAGAATGAGTTCAATTGGAAAATTTGGGGGCAAAAACATTTCTATAGGGCCTAGGATAGAAGGTAAAATGACATAGTATTGGGTTAGAATAATTAGAAAACGACCCAAAAGCCCTTAAAGTAAAACTTCTGAGCCTCCACCAACGGTTCAGACCTACGGACCATCCTGGTCGACCGTAGGTAGGGTTCACGAACTTGTTTTTGGATCTTCAAACGACCGAGCCCAAGTACGGTTGGTAGGTCTACCTACGGATCGTAAATGGCCACCGTAGGTCCAAAACATTTCCCAAACATTTTACTTCATTTCCCTTGTTACCTAAAGATGCCACCTATGGTCAGTAGATGCTTCTACCAACCATAGGTAGGAGCTGTAGGTCACACCTGCAACTTAGAAATTGCATTTGTTTTCCAAATCTGAGGTGTTACAATATCTCCCCTTTGGGAACATTCGTCCTCGAATGAGACTCAAGACAACATAAGGAGGGTAGGAAGAAGATCTAACCGCCCAACATGAATGCAATAATAGAAATGCACATATCAAAGTAAGAAAGTCAACTCCAAGCTAAAGCATATTCAAAACATCATTTCATAAGGCCTATATGCAACTCATACTCAAATGCACATAAACATGGAGAAATCAATCAAATTAACTTATTTTCTCAAAAATTAAGTTTTCATGAGCATGTATGCATGAGGAAATATGAGAAGGACTAAGTCATAAGGATGGACCATGAGGAACTAAATACCTGAAGCTAGAGTTAGGTCGGAAGGAAAAAGATGAGGAAAAACAGACTCCATATCAGCCTAGGCCTCCCAAGTTGCACCCTCAACTGGCTGATTCCTCCAAAGAACCTTCACGGAAGTAACTTCCTCATTTCTCAACTTCTTAACTTGTTGGTCCAAAATCTCAACTAGAACTTCTTCGTAAGAAAGATTCTCATTAACTCCAAACCTTCTAAGGGAACTATGGACGTCGAATCTCCAACACATTTTTCAACAAGGAGACATGGAAAACTGGATGTTCCGATGCCAAATCATTAGGCAAATCAAGTTTATAAGCAACTTCACCAAAATACCTCAAAATCTGATATTGGTCCACATAACGGGGACTAAGCTTCCCTTTCTTTCCAAACCTCATCACACCCTTCATAGGTTTGATTTTCACATAGACTCAATCATAAACATCAAACTCAAGATATCTCCTTCTAACATCAGCATATGACTTTTGTTGACTTTGAGTTGTTTCAACCTTTCTCTGTAACATCCTAGAAATTTTTTGAACTAAGACTCGAACGATCCTTCGTTGTAAGTAAAATTTTACCAAGGAATTTAAAACTTTTTGAGTGTTAAGGTCACTAGATGTAGCACTTAAAGTTCCAAGAAGAACTAAAAAGAGTTCATTCAAGTCATTTCTAAGTTCCTTTAAGTTTTGGGTCAATTTCAAATGACTATAACCTTCAGTACAAAATGAGTTAGGTGGGCTACACGATATCAATTAAAAGGCCTTAAAATCCTATTTTCAAATCCACTGATTTTGCTAAATTTCGAGCTCGTATGAGGGAGATATGCCCGTTTGAAGTCAGGTTGTCCATTTATGGAAAGTTACCTAGATTTAAGAGGGGTATTTTGGTCTTTTCCTTACCCTATAAGATTTATTTTGTTTCAGTTTACACAAATCCTAATTCACGCTACTGTTTTAGAAAAGAGTTCAAGAAGAGAAAAAAGGAGAAAGGATCAAGGCATTCGTCGAGGTGCTCGAGTTTTGTTGTGGATTTTTGCTATAGGTTTGATTTCTAAGAGGTATGTAAGTTTACATAGCGTTGGGTTCATTCACCCATGCACCAATCATGTTTATTTCAGTCAAATTCATTATAGAAAGTTGAAAGTTTGATGATCTTGAATTGTGTTCTTGAAATTGCTTTCATTTTTTAGTTAGGATGGGATTGTTGAGTTCTTGAAGAAATCATGTCAATTTTAGAGTCTTTTATGAGTAGATTGTTGTGTACATGTGTTGGGTATCTGAATCTAAAGATAAATTGAGAAAAAGAATCGAATCCAGGCGAATTGGGGTTAGAAAACGAGAAAGAAAAAGTCAGACAAAAAATAGGTACCAGGTCCGCGTCGCAGACCTGTTCCTCAGAAGTGAAAAAATTTCTCTCTGTGCCGCGAAGAGAACGCGGACTCCACTGTTTCAAATATTATTTCGACCAAACATTATAATTCATTCTGCGTCGCGAACTTGCTCCCCAGACAATGTTTTTCAACAATTTCTCATGATTAACTATCTAAAACTCTTTTAATCATCACAATATCCTTCCTATCACAAATCATAACCTTGAATTCATAATTCAAATTCAAGGAAGAGTTAAGAGCTAAGTCTTGAGAGTTCTTTGAGTCTTTTGAGGAGTCTCTTACAAATTCTAATAACTTGTTTCAAGACTCAAGAAAGTGAGTATGAGAGTGAGGAGAGTGTATTCATAAGTCTACTTTATCATGACGAGACCCTTCATATCATGAACCATAACTCTTGAATTCATAATTCAAATTCAAGAGAGAGAGAGAGAGAGTTAAGAGTAGAGTCCAAGTAAGTATTTGAGTTCAATTGTGAATCCTTTGATACCAACTATCGATTTGAACTAAGTTTTGAGGAAGTAAGTATGAGAGTGAGAAGAGTTGTATACATGAGTTCCATATTGTTATTTAGACCCCCGAGTTGAGTCGTTCATGCCCATAAATTCCGCATGAACTTCATAAATTAAGCATCTTTGAGAAGAGTAGTATCTTAAAGTTCTAAGTCTTGAGTAATGAGCTCCTAACCCTTTCGAGATTATATCCCTAATCATGGAACTATTACATGTTACCCATGAAGTCCTTGAATTGAGTTGTTCATGCCCATAATTCTGGATGAACCCTATAAGTTGAACATTCTTGAGATGAGAAGTATCTTTGAGTCCTTCAGTTGAGTAGTTCATGCCCATAATTCCGTATGAACCCTCTGAGTCGAGCATTCTTGAAACAAGTATTACCATTGAAGTTCTTGAGTTTTGAGTTGTTGAGTCTCGAGTATTGAATTCTATGTATCGTTATTGAAAACCTTGAGTTGAGTCGTTCATGTCCATAATTCGGCATGAACTTTATTTTGAGAAATCTTTTTTCAATTTTTTCTAAACTTGTTTTAAGACTTGAGCACTTGAGTTGAGAAAGAGTAGAGTCGAGTTCATGTTCTCTAAAATGATAAATGGGAACTAAGTATTCCCAAGAGTAAATGTTTTCACATTTTTAAAAGAGGAGGAAGCTGAGATTTCCAAAAGAGTGTTGAGCAGATTGAGTAACATCTCTTTTTAGAGAAAGATTTTGAGTAATAATCTCAAACCACAAAAAGAGTTATGTTTTTAAACATATGAGCTGAGTATATTTTTGGGAGTAGTATTGAGCACCGATATGGGGCTGAGTTCAGATAACTCAAGTCTCCATAAACCATGTAGCCAACGTGGGTAGAAAGGGTTATACTTTTTAGATGATTCCTTAGTGTTTTTTAGCATAGCCTAGTGGATCCACTTAGTTGAGAGGTTCTATACCTCGGCAAAGTATAGGATAGTTCTGGCAGCATGGGTGAGATGATGTATCATCACATAGCTTATAGTGATGGTTGTCGGTTAGAGAAACTCTTACAGAGTTATTTTGTATTTTTATATACAAATAGAGTTTATTTTGTATCCTTGCATACAAACTGAGTATATTGGATTCTTAAATACATTGAGGTTCTATCTATTGTTTTAAAAGCTTTCTATATATTTCATCTTTTATTGTTGCTTTATCTTGAATTGAGTATTTTTGAGTTGAGTATCTAATCTTTGAATTGAGCATCTAATCTTTGAGTTGAGTATCTTATTCTTGAGTTGAGTTTAGTTGAGTGAGTTGAGAAGAGGTAAGTATATTTCCTTTTTATCAAGTTCAACCTTGTGTTTATGCTTTAGAATTCCCCTTACATGCTCGTACATTCCACTTACTGAGCCATTTGTCCTGCATCGTTTCATGATGCAGATACAGGGATTCAGGATCATCAATAGTCGCTTCATTAATATCATATGCAGTTCGAGTTAGCTATGGGGAGCCTCCTTGCTTTCGGAGGGTTCCAGTTGTACTTTCAGTTATATCAGTTGTTAGGATGTCGTGGGTCTTGTCCCGATTTCCATCTTTGTCAGTTAGAGGCTTCATAGATAGACAGTAGAGTTTGAGAAGTCTATTTCATTTATTTTGTTAAATGTTTTAAAGACTTAAGTTGCCTATTTTATGGTGAGTTGAATATATTATTTTTATTCAGAGTTATTCATTTGAGTTAAAGGTTTGTAATTGAGTTCAATGAATTTTATTCAGTTCTTAATCTTTTGTATGCTTGAGTTAGTCTTCTGCTTATAGTCAGCCAAGATGAGGGTTTTCTTGGGGACCAACAATGGTCTTCGAGTGCCGGCCACGTCCAGGGTGTAGGCTTGGGTCTTGACATTCTCTAATAAGCAAAAATTTCTCCATAGCCTCATGTATCAACTCGGGACCTACATAGCCTCATGTACCAACTCGGAACCTATCAAAGCAACTTCACCAACTTCAAGCTAACCTATTGGAGATCTACACCTCCTGCCATAAAGAGCCTCAAATGAAGCCATACTAATGCTGGAATGATAGCTATTATTGTAAGAAAGCTTAATCAAATCATCAAAATACACAAACAACTTTGATAATGAAGCACACCATCTTCCCCTTGGGAGAAAGCTTCAATGGACTTCTTAAGCAATGCTTCCTTAAATTCAACCAAAGTCAGATCAAGATCTTGCTTGGCTTTCACATATGACACAAAAGATGATTTTGAACCATTATGGACCATAACACCGCCTTGGGTAGAGTCAACCAATTGAACACCCAATCGGTCCAATCTATGAAAATATATAACCAATTCCTTCTTACCATCCTCAATTTGAGAAATACTACCCACTTATAACTGACTAAGAGAATCTGCCATTACATTCGTTTTGCCGTGGTGATAGAGAACACTAATGTCATAATCCTTTAGTAACTCACGCCATCTTCTTTGGCAAAGATTTAGATCTTTTTTTCTTAAACACATATTGCAAACTTTTATGATTGGTAAAAACATCAACATGAAGACCATATAAGTAATGCCTCTAAATTTTTAAGGCAAAAACAACAGTCGCCAATTATAAATCGTGGGCAGGATTGTTCTTTTCATGAATCATAAGTAATAACTTTCCTATTTTGCATAAGAACACACCTTAGCCCCACTCTTGAAGAATCACAATAAACCACTGCTTTCATAAGAGGTGTTCCGAATTACCGTATTGATGATGAGTCACTAAAGGAGTATTTTTACCGAGGTCAGGATGACAACAGTAGGGTAGTGCTTGTTACTATCGCTGGAGGTTCGTATGGTGAGTGCACTTTTGAGCAGATTGCGGAGAAACTTGAGAAGATCTCTTGAAATAATAAAGCTTGGAGCATTAGAAGGACGGATACTGGGAGGAACACGTTTGCCGTTCAAGCTACAAATAATCAGTCTACAGATGAAATTCGTGAGGAGATGGCTCAGATGAGGACCGAACTAGGATTGGTGTTGAAGCATGTGAGCGGAGGTGCGCAGAAGGTAAATATTGTGAATTATTTGACTAGGAATCCACTACCAGTTGAGGAGTGTTACTATGAAGAGGATACTTATACGGTGAATGATCAGACGGGGGGTTTCCGAGCCAACGCCCAAGTTTCCAATATGGATAATTAGCGCCAAGGTCAAGGAACCCAAGGTCGAAACTATGGAAACTACAACCGAGAGGGTCAATATGTCCGGGATGGGAACTACAATCGCGACAACAACTACAACCAGAACAACTATGTCAATGGAAATGATTGGGTTGGGCCTTATGTCCCTCTTCAAAATTGGGAAACTGGTAATAGGGAAGTTGGAGGTAATATGTCACGTATTGAGGATATGATGCAGAAGATGATGAGGAGGTTTGATGCAACTGATGAGAATGTGAAGGAGATGAGAAATGACTTGTCTAGTTTTGGTCAAAAAGTTGATTCCCATGTAGTGTCAATCAAGCATCTTGAGCAGTAGATGACTCAGTTGTCAACTACAGTAAATCCACGTCAACCTGGCACACTTCTTAGCAACACCATCCAAAATCCAAAGAATGATGGGCATTGTATGGCAGTCACTACTCGAGAGGGTAAGCAAACCATTGATCCACCGATGCCGTCTAAGGTTGAAGTTGAGGTTAGGAAAGATGATGATGTGATTGAGGTAAATGAAGAGCCCGAAAATGAAATAGAGAATGAAGCAAAAATAACTCAGAAAGTTATCCCCATGCCTAGACCTCCACCTCCTTTCCAACAGAGGTTAGTGAAGAAGACTAAAGAAGGTAAATACCGCAGGTTTATTAGTATGTTTAAGCAGTTTTCCATCAATGTGCCGTTGATAGAAGCTTTGGAGCAAATGCCTGGGTATGCGAAGTTTATGAAGGACTTGGTAACTAAAAAGCGGGCCGTGAGTTTTGAAAATGGTGATAAGTTGCAACATTGTAGTGCTATTGCTACAGGGTCTCTTGTGCAGAAAAAAGATGATCCTGGTGCTTTCACTATTCCCTGTACCATTAGGTTGCTACATTTTGCAAAGGCGTTGTGCGATTTGGGTGCTAGCATCAATCTGATGCCATTGTCTATTTACAAGAAGTTGAGTTTAGGGGATCCAAAATCGACTGCGATGCGACTTGTTATGGCTGACAGAACTGTGAAGAAACTTATTAGTGTGCTTCAAGATGTACTAGTGAAAGTGGAGTCTTTTATCTTTCCGGTGGATTTTGTGATACTCGATTGTGATATTGATTTTGAGGTCCCCATTATCCTTGGGAGACCATTCCTAGCCACTGGGCGCACTTTGGTTGATATGGAGAAAGGGCAAATAAAGTTTCGATTGAACAATGAAGAGGCAACTTTCAATATCTCTAGGTCCATGAAGCAGAATAGTGAGCTCAAATCGGTATCTGTGGTGACACATAATGTAGAGAGTGGTTCTGAGGTGTCTATTGAAGAGAGGTTGGGTGTTGATGCACTAGCAGCGGTAATGATGAACTTTGATGGTGATGGTATTGAAGACTATGATGAATTGGTCGCCACACTTGATAGGTTTGAATTTCGCTCAAAACCAAAGAGATTAGAGTTAGACATGAAGAATCCCGACTCTCTACCTACTAAACCGTTTGTTGAGGAGGCACCAAATTTGGAGCTTAAGGCTGTACCATCACATTTGAGGTATGTATTCTTGGGGAGAGATTGTACTTTACCGGTCATTATTGCGGCAAATTTGAATGCGGCACAAGTTAAGGCATTGGTTTCCGTGTTGAAGAGGTTCAAACGGGCTATTAGGTAGACTATTGCGGACATTATTGGGATTCCTCCTGGTATTTGTTCTCATAAAATTCAACTCCTGCCAGATCACAAGTCTAGTATTGAGCACTAGAGGAGACTAAATCTGCCTATGCAAGAGGTCGTTAAGATGGAAATCATCAAGTGGTTGGATGCTGGAGTTATTTATCCCATTGCAGATAGTAATTGGGTGTGTCCCATTCAGTGTGTGCCCAAGAAAGGTGGGATTACTGTGGTACCTAATGAGATACACGAGCTTGTTCCGATGAGGCCCGTGACTAGATGGAGAGTCTGTATGGACTACCGGAAACTAAATGTTTGGACAAAAAAAGACCACTTTCCTATGTTGTTCATGGATCAGATGTTGGACCGACTTGCGGGTAAGGGTTGGTATTGTTTTCTTGATGGTTATTCGGGTTACAATCAAATTTCTATAGCTCTGGAAGACCAAGAGAAGATCACTTTCACTTGCCCTTATGGGACTTTCACCTTCAAACGAATGCCATTTGGGTTGTGTAATGGTCTCGCCACCTTCCAGCATTGTATAATGTCTATATTCTCTGATATGGTAGAGGACACTATTGAGGTGTTCATGGATGATTTCTCTGTTGTAGGTGACTCTTTTGATCGTTGCTTGAATCATTTGGCCGAGGTACTTAAAAGGTGTGAAGTTTGCAATCTTGTGCTGAATTGGGAAAAATGCCACTTTATGGTGAAAGAAGGGATAGTTCTGGGTCATCGGAATTTTGAGAAGGGTATTGAGGTAGATAAAGTGAAAGTTGAGGTAATATAAAAGCTTCTACCACCTATCTCTGTTAAGGTGTTAGAAGTTTTCTTGGGCATGCAGGTTTCTATAGGAGGTTTATCAAGGATTTCTCCAAAATTGCACATCCATTGTGCAAACTGCTCTAAAAGGAGTATAAGTTTGATTTTGATGATGCTTGTCTGAGAGAATTTAGGGAGTTGAAGGAGAAGTTAAGTACTGCGCCTGTCATTATTTCACCAAATTGAGGACAACCGTTTGAAGTAATGTGTGATGCAAGTGGAGTGGTGCTTGGTGTGGTATTGGGGCAGAGGCGAGAAAAGATTTTTCATCCTATTTACTATGCTAGCAAAGCTCTAAATGTGGCCCAGAGGAATTATACTTTGACAGAACAAGAGCTTCTTGTGGTGGTTTTTTGAATTCTAGAAAATTTGATCTTACTTACTTGGTACTAAGGTCATAGTGCATACTGACCATTCTGCATTGAGTTATTTGATGGCGAAGAAGGATGCAAAACCGAGGTTGATCAGATGGGTATTATTGCTGTAAGAATTTGATTTTGTGGTGAAAAATAGAAAGGGGACTGAAAATCAAGTTGTTGATCACTTGTCCAGATTAAAGGAAGAGGCTATGCTAAAGCTTGGTGATAGGGTTGAAATTAATGATGTTTTTCCAGATGAACATGTATTGGCTGCTTCTCATGATTTGATTCTTTGGTTTGCAGACTTTGCTAATTATTTGGCAAGCGAGTTGGTGCCCCCGTATTTGTCTTTTCACCAAAGGAAAAGGTTTATGCATGATGTGAAGAAATTCTTTTGGGATGAGCCTTACTTGTATCAGAGTTGTGCTGATGGGATTATTTGTCGCTGTGTGCCCGAGGTTGAGATGTTGAGTGTACTTGAGGCATGTCATTCATCGCCTGTTGGTGGGCATCATAGTGGTATTCGAACTGCGCATAAGGTATTGCAGTATGGGTACTACTGGCCTACCATCCACCAAGATGCTCATGATTTCGCCAATTTTTGTGATCGTTGCCAACGAGAATGAGGTATTTCAAAGAGGCAAGAACTTCCTATGAACCCTATCTTGGTGATAGAGTTGTTTGATGTATGGGGCATTGATTTTATAGGTCTGTTTATGAGTTCACATGGAATGAAGTATATTCTTGTTGCGGTTGATTATGTCTCGAAGTGGGTGGAAGCAGTTGCGCTCCCCAACAATGAAGGTAAAAGTGTCACCGCATTCTTGAAAAAGAATATCTTCTCCAGATTTGGTACACCGAGGGAGATTATCAGTGATGGAGGTTCCCACTTTTGTAATAAGTTGTTCGAGGCACTACTTGAGAAATATGGTGTCACGCCCCGAGACTACCCCCGAGACGCGAACACGGGACCTAGGACCACAAATGATCCCAAGCTAACCCTGCTGGTATGAACATGAGCATACTAAAGATAATAAACTGATGCGGAAGCTAAATCATAATTTAAAATGAAAAGATGGGGAATACCCATATACTATAACTGAGATAAATGACAATTGATGAGTTAAATACAAAAAAGATATTAACTCAATACTAAGCTGAATTTAACTATGTCTGAAAATAGCCTCTAACTGACTAGAAATGCTGGGACAGGCCCCAGCTAAGTCTAGCAAAACTGAAACTAAAAGACTAAAAATACTGAAAGAAACTCATGACTATTGTCCTCGAAGAATGATGACTCACCATTGATTCTACTGAACTGAACTCGAGAATCAATCTAAGCGTGACTTGGATACTGAGAACCTGAACTACATCACGAGAAGATGTAGTGCACGTATGCGTCAGTACTTGAAAGGTACTGAGCATGCAGGATAGAATACAACTGAAATAACAAATAACTGAACAAAGCAGTAAAGCAATGAAATAATATGCATAAGATGAGATACTGAATCTGAGCTAACTAAATGCAATGACCAATTTAAAGCATGCTGACTGAATACTGAATGAACTGTAAATATGGTCAATGCAATAGAGTCTGACTAAACTGTGGGAGCTACTAATAACCGACAATAAAACCACATGAGCAAAATGTGGAGTCTAATGTATACGCCCCATCGAGAGGACCTAATATACCCAGCCAAAGGTATAGAGGCATGCTTGCGTGATCACTAAATGACGCCCACGGAAGGGACTTACACCTACGTGGCTCGTAGTTCTGGGACTATATGGGTACGCTGAACCTTAGTCCAACTCGGTATTATGCTACTCCCAATAGATTTAAGTGATTAACACATTATGACTGAATTTCTATAATACTGGATAGCTCAAAACTGAACATGCAAAACTGAGAATGCAACAATTAATCTGATAATGATGCATTCATAAACTGAGGCATGTATAACTGAATAACTAAAATATCTGACCTAGCATGTGTAATTCAAGAACTAAAGAAATACATAGCTAGGGTTCTGGAATTCAAGCAATAAACTGAATATTAACATACTAATATGATTTGGATCATTCTAACAGCTAAGAATCCAATAATTCTAACATTCAAGAAACCCTAGGTCTAGTCATAATAAGAGAATCAGGAAACTGACTGAAAACTAGGGACCTAATGGGTGAAAGGAATCCACTAGTGAAATCCCACATATCTGGTGACGAATTCCACGGAGAAATCCTTTGATTTCTGGGATGGAACTGAAGAAAACTTGTTGTGTTCTTGAACTAGGGTTCTTGGCCTTTTTCTCCTCTCTTGCTTCTAATTTTCTATGTTTTGATTAACGACTTGACTTAGGTAAGTTCTAGTTATGTTTCTAGGTTTAAACTGACTAAAACCTCATGATGTAGGGTCTAAACGATGTATCTTAGGGGTTAAACGAACTAGGAAAAGACCAAAAGATCCCTGATTTAACTATTGTCGGAGTGATCGACGGATTGGACCTACGGTCCGTAGGTCAATCTACGGTCCGTAGATTGGGTCCATAAGTCAAGCCTGCTCGACAAGCCTTCACTAAAACGAGCATAACTTTTTACTTGGAGGTTTGATTTTAGCAAACTCAGTGACGTTGGAAAGATGAATCAATTATCTATCACATCATAGGTCATGGGACACATAATTCCTTTTGTGCTAAGAGTTATGATCATTTGAAGTTGACCCCATCAATAATTTTCATCTAATTGGCTGCTGACCCTCATCTACGGTCAGACCTATGGACCGTGGATCGAACAATGGTCCATGCTGGTCGATCGTAGTTTGTGTCAGAGGCTGGGTAAAGGAGTCTTGATCCACAGACACAAACCACGGACCGTGGTCTGACCTACAGACCGTAGGTCTGTCCGTTGGTCGAGACTTATCCAATTTTCTGAGCTGGGTTTGGAGAGGGGTTGCAGTGGTGAACCACGGACCACCAGTACGGGCCGTGGTCTGCCCTACGGTCCGTGGATGGCAACCATGGGTTGCACCTGCAACTTCTCAAAGTCTGCATTTTTTGGTCCGTTTCGAATACGGGGTGTTACATATGGTGTCCGCCACAATGTAGCCACTCCTTACCATCCGCAGACTAGTGGGCAAGTTGAAGTGTCCAACAGAGAGATCAAACAGATTATGGCAAAGACTGTGAATGTTAATAGAACGGATTGGTCAAGGAAGCTTGATGATGCTCTATGGGCCTATCACATTGCATTCAAGACTCCTATAGGCATGTCCCCCTACCAACTTGTATATGGGAAGTCTTTCCATTTACCTGTAGAGTTAGAGCATAAGGCTATGTGGGCGCTAAATAAGCTAAATTTGGATTGGGGCGCCGCAGCAATCAGAGAATGAGTGGCCTGAATGAATTTGATGAGTTTCGCCTAAATGCGTATGAGAGTTCAGCCTTGTACAAAGAGAAGATGAAGAAGTATCATGATCAAATGATTGAAAAGCGAGAATTTGTTGTGGGTGATCTTGTCCTTCTATTCAACTCTAGGTTGCGCTTGTTTTCAGGCAAGCTCAAGTCCAAATGTACCGGGCCATTCTTAGTCATGCAAGTGCTCCCACATGGAGCGGTGGAGCTTGAAAATAGTGAGGGAACAATATTTAAGGTAAATAGGCAAAGGATCAAGATCTATCTGGGAAACGCAAAAAGTGTGCAAGAAGTTGTTGAGGCATATGTTCTTGATGAAGTCTGAGTAATCAAGAGGCATATGTCGTGCTTCGGCGTTAAATCAAGCGCTACTTGGGAGGCAACACAAGATGTAAAATCTAGCCAACAATAGGTTCTTGTTTTCCATTTAGTAGTTTTCTTTGTTTTGTTGCTTCTCTGTACTAAAAAAGATAGTTGTTTTATTTTTGTTTTAGTGTTGGCTAGATATAGCATAGGGTCCGTGTCTAGAAAGTGTCCAGAAAATATAAAAGAAAGGGTTAATGGTTGCTAAATGTGCAGGGGAAAAAAGCAAAATCTGCAGAAAAAAAAAGGTCTGGTGCAGCGGTCTACGGACCCTATCGACGGTTTGTGGTTCATTCCACGGACCGTGAATGACGTTCGTAGATCCCAGGTAAGTCTCTGAAAATTTCCAAGTCTAAAAGTGATCTACGGTCCTAATCTACGGATCGTAGACGGGGTCTCGTGGGTCCAAACCCTACTTCGGCCTGACCCAACCCGGACCCATTCTATTTAAAATCCCCCAATTTCAAACTATTCCCACTTCCCTTAATTTACTTCCAAACCATTTCTAAACTTCCCAACCTCTTAAATCACTCCATAATCACTACATAACTCCCCAGTTAATCTTCCCTTTCTTTTCCCCACAATCCTAAATTTCCTTTCCTCTCCAAACTCCACTCATTCCATTCCCCACGAGGTCTGGTGTATGGGTTCGGTGCGTAAGGGAAAAGTTGTGGTATCGAAAGCGTCGAGTCATCACACAATCACCCCACTCCCGCTGCTTGTAAGGTAATAGACTTTCCCCTCACTTTGAATTTTGATTCATCGATTGATTATAGAAAGTCTGGAATTGGGTCTTGACCTTGGGCAAATTAATATATGAAATTGTATGCTACATTAGAAGTGAATGCACCCTTGGGACGATAGATTGTGATTGTGTTGTCTTGTTGTATCTAAAAAACAATGAAATATAAGTTTAAATATATGTTTCGACTTAGGGTTCCTTATCTTGCAGAAAATACCTGTAAAATTGAGTAATTGGAACCCCCTAGAATGACGAACTAGCATAATTTATGTTGAAATACATAATTAGACTAGGATATTGTCTGACGATACGGTCCTTGATGCATTATTCAGTGGGGATGCAGAGGAGCATCCTAAGCCCACACGTGCCCGAGGTAAGAGGCACCGATCTAGACACACATTTGAGGCCACTGAGTATGAAAAAGCCAATAAGAGGTAGCACAAGCAGGAGAAGCAGGCTAAGAGGGCTTCGATATTAGATGAGCAGTTGCGCCAGGAGAGGATTCATGAGAGTGCTGCTGGGGAATCAAGTTCTATGCCCGTTTCGGATGTTCCGAATACTGTGGGTCATAATGTGAGCACCACTGATGGTGCGATTAGAATGACTGATAGCACTACTGAGGGTGTTGTGATTGCTGACGTGGGCACTACTAAGGTTGGCCCCAATGTTGCTGAAGCAGGCTCCGGGAAACTGGACCCACCCGCTTGTTGATGGTTCATCGGCGCTATGCGCCATAGGTTTGCTTCACCCAAATCCATTACTTTTTTCTGCTTTTTGTGTGCATTGGGGACAATTGCACTTATTTTTTATTGGGGGTGGGGTAAATGGATTGTGAGTGATAGGGTGAAGTCTGAGTAACCCAACTCATAATCCTCTCTTGGGGTTTTCTTGCCTGTGTTCTTTTCCCCCAAGAGAACACAACAGGGACCTTATCAAGCTGCAAGAGTCATAGTTGTCTTAGGAGTTATACTTCAGTGCTTATATTGTAAATTTGTTCCTCATCTATGCATAATTCAGATATTTTGTTCTGTTTGTAAAAGTCTAAATTGGTTAGAGTTAACTGATTTAGTGGGTAGTGTTGTATATACTTAGTCAAATTCTAAATCATCTAGGAGCTAGCTGATTTAGTGGGCAGTGTGGTATCTTCTTAGTTGAAGTATAAGTTATCTAGGGTTGATAGCTTAGTGGGCAGTGTGGTATCTGCTTAGTCTCAGTAAGTAATAGGGTTATTACTTAGCTTTGATATTAAGAGGTTAATCTCATTTGGAGTGGTATCTATGTTTCACTTTTACTTGAAGAGATTAGTGAAAACAGTTGAAAATCCTGTGTGACAAGTCATAGTTTTACTCCCTTGAGCAAGGAGATTTCCACGTAAACTGCTTGTGATGTTTTTCTATTCATTGTTAACTCTTCATTACTGTTCTTGCTGAGTCAAGGGACCTGATCCGTTCAATAATAGTAGACGCACATAATCTATCAATTTGTATCAGAGCGGGTGCTCTCTAGCTGGTTAACACCAAGAGATAGATTCTTGTAGAAAGATGGGTGCTCCATTAAATCTGGAAGAAGGACAATCGTCAACAAGACGACATCGTTTCAATGGTCAGTTCTATAGCTGGTGGAAAACAAGGATCCACAACGTTTTAATGGATGAAAACAACGAGCTATGGGATATTGTTTTGGATGGACCCTTCATCCCAACAACAGAAGTGAAAGATGGTGAAATCACAAAAGTTGTTCCTAAGACTCGTCAACAGTACAACGAGGTGGACAGAAAGAAGATCAAGAAATCTGTAAAGCTAAGAAGCTGCTGGTGTGTGGTATAGGTGCTGATGAGTACAATCGCATTTCAGCTTGTGAGTCGGCAAAAGAAATCTGGGATTGTCTGAAGACAGCTCATGAGGGCACAGAGCAGGTGAAAGAATCAAAGGTGGACATGTTGACCACCCAATATGAGAACTTCACAATGAAGAAGAGAGAGACTATTCATGACATGCATACAAGATTCTCCTCCATAACCAACGAGCTATGATGTTTGGGAGAACTTATCCATCCTAGTAAACAGGTCAAGAATATTCTTCGAATCCTTCCCAAGTCATGGGCTAGCAAAGTGGAGGCCATTACTGAATCAAAGGACCTGAAGGTGCTAACGATGGATGTCTGATTGGAAACCTTCAGACTCATGAAATGAATAGAAACCAAGACACTTCAAAGAAGGAGGTAAAGAAAGATAAGTCTCTAGCTCTTAAGATCTCATAAGGTGAAATATCCAGTGAATAGGAGGATATGGCTTATCTCACTAAGAGGTTTCGAAAAATTATGAGAAAGCATAGAGGTTTTCGAAAGGGAGGGAACCCTCTCCGGGCTGCAAATACAAGTTACTTATGTCACAAGTGTGGAAAGGATGGACACTTCATGAGAGACTGTCCGATGCTCAAGGCTGAGACCAAAGAGTATCAAAGACCTGGAGGTGAAAAATACAAAAGAAGGGACCTGGTACCCGAGAAGAAAGCAAGAAAATTTACAGTTGACTATGTTATGAAGAAAGCCTTCACTGTTTGGGGGGACTCCTCAAATGAGTTAGAAGAATCAGAATGTCCTGAAGGTGCATCCATGCTAGCTGTTAAAGACGATGCGAATGTGTTTGATGGCATGTTTGCATTCATGGCTAAATCTGACGACGAGGAAGATGAAGAAAAGGTAACTCTCTTTGACCTTAAACAAAACTTAAATGCTTATTATGTTATAAGGTTGAGAAATCTAGCTGCTGTTTTTTATTGACTCTATTATAGAGTTAACTACTGAAAAAGACTCTATGAACAACAGTCTAGACCAATTTAGTGAAGAAAAGATAGCATTGACTATTCATATGTCTGTTATCGAGGAACAATTGACTGTTCTAGAAATTGAAAATCTAGAACTCAAGGAACAATTAAGTATAATGAATGAGAAATCTGGCAAAAGAAAGGGGGAGGTAATAGTTTGCAAATAGAGCTAGAAGCTAGTCTGAACACTGTTGAAACCAGACTTGCTCTAGCCTTGGAGAGGAATGATCAGATGGAAAGGGACCTGGTCCGTCTTAGAGAAGAACTGCAAAATTCTCTAAAATGGACCAACTCCGCCAAGTTACTCTCTATAATCACTAGTCAAAGTAACTACAACAACAAGGGGTTAGGAAGCTTGAACATTAGTCCTCCCTACAATCCCCACAGTAAGTATATGTTTGTGTCAGACAATTTATTATGTCTTCACTGTGGTCGCAATGGTCACCTAAAAGGGGACTACCTTGCCAGGAAAGCCTCATAAGAAAACACTTGAGTCTACTCTAGACGGAAAGTTACACAAAACAAGGGACCTACTCCTATTCCTAAGTCCTCCAACATGAAAAGGACTAATCTACCTCATTGGGCAAGAAGCACTCTCATTATGCCCCTATCAGCTTACTGGGAACTCAGACTAAAATGGATTCCCAAGTCTAACAAGTGATCTTTGTTGCAGGGGAGTGAAGGAAGTAGCAGTCAGTGCTGGTTCATGGACAGTGGATGCTCGAAGCATATGACTAGAAATACTGAAAAGTTCCTTTCACTCGAGGCATTTCAAGGTGGAGGTGTCTCTTTTGGTGATGGAAAGAAGGGGTATATTCTTGAAGTTTGCAGAATTGGGAAATCACTAGAACACTTTATTGAAAATGTCTACTATGTGAGCGGATTAAAATACAGTCTTCTTAGTGTTTCCCAAATATGTGACAAGGGAAACGAAGTCAAATTTTTATCAGAAAAATGCATTGTTACCAGCTTGTCAACTAAGGAGGTGATCTTGACGGCCAGAAGGCGAAAAAATATATACGTGGTAGACCTGGATACTGCTCAAGGAAAAGATCTAACATGCCTCAGCACTCAAAGTGAAAATGCCAACTTATGGCATATAAGGCTAGGTCATGTGAGCTCTTCTCTACTGAACAAACTTGTTTCAAGGGACCTGGTTCGTGGCTTACCAAAACTGAATTTCAGTGAAAACAAAGTGTGTGATGCATGCGTCAAAGGGTAACGGACCAGATCCTCATTCAAGCCAAAGAAGCAAGTGAGCTTAATAGCTCTTGAGTTGATTCACATGGATCTGTGTGGGCCTGTGAAAATTCAAAGTAGAGGTGGAAAGAAGTACATTCTGGTGATTGTGGATGACTACTCAAGGTTCACTTGGACTATGTTCCTCAAGTCCAAATGTGAGACGACTGATGTGCTGATGAGATTCATTAAAATGATTCAGACAAAGCTTAACTGCAAGATTGCAAGGATCAGGTCCAATCATGGAACTGAGTTTGAGAATGTAAAGCTTGACACCTTCTGTGCTGACAATGGTATTCATCATAACTTCTCAACACCCAGAACATCTTAACAAAATGGTGTTTTTGAAAAGAAGAACATAACTCTAGTTGATATTGCAAGAACTATGCTCATAGAGTCAAATCTTCCTCAGAACTTTTGGGCTGAAGCAGTCAACACCGCATGCTACGTAACTAACAAGTGTTTGATCAGGTCTTTACTCAACAAAAAACCATATGAGCTACTCAACAACAGGAAGCCCAAACAGAATTATTTAAGGGTGTTTGCTTGCAAGTGTTTTGTGCTAAACAATGGCTAGGATGATCTAGGAAAATTTGATCCTAGAAGTGATGAAGGTGTGTTTGTAGGGATTCATTCTCCAGTAAAGCCTATAGAGTCTTCAACAAAAGAACACTGTGCATTGAGGAGAGCGTTCATGTGATTTTTGATGAAGGTGGATACTTGACAAACTTGGAGCAGAATGATGCTGATGATCTGGAAGAGTTTTTTCAAACCAGAGAGATGAAGTAAATGATCCATGAGCCGAAGGAAATCAAAACCATGATAGTGTTGATTTTGGTCAATCGGGGAAGGTTAATGAAGCTGACAAGTCCAACGAGGGAGCTGTTCCATCTAACAATGCAGATCAGGAGGAGTCACCTCAATCTTAGAATGATGATTCCGAAAATGAAAAAGAGCAGACGGATCAACCTCAACCCCTAAACTTTAAATCAAGATGGAAACATCAATCATCTCATCCTCTTGATAATCTTATTTCACCATTGAACTCTGGAATACAAACCAGATCCAAGACTAGAAATCAGGTGGCTTTTTCAGCATTCATATCAAACATTGAGCCCAAAAATGTAAAGGAAGCCTTGAAAGATGCTGATTGGGTCAATTCCATGCAAGAGGAACATCACCAGTTTAAGCAGAGCAAAGTTTGTCACCTAGTACCTAGACCTGCTGATAGAACCATTATAGGGACTAGGTGGGTGTTCAGAAACAAGCTTGATGAAAATGGAGTTATCACAAGGAACAAGGAACAAGTCAAGACTGGTGGTTCAGAGGAAGGTATCGACTCTGAAGAAACATTTGCTCTTGTCGCTAGAATGAAGGCTATCTGAATTATTGTTGCTTTTGTAGCCTTCATGGAATTCAAACTCTTCCAAATGGATGTGAAAAGCGCCTTCTTAAATGGTGACTTGAAGGAAGAAGTGTATGTAGAATAGCCACCTGGATTTGAAGATGCTGACTGTCCAAACCATGTGTTTAAACTAGACAAGGCTTTATATGGACTGAAACAAGCTCCAAGAGCTTGGTATGATCAGTTGTCTAGATTTCTTCTAAAGAATGGATTCAAAAGGGGAAAGATAGATAACACATTATATCTGAAGAAAAGGGATAATGAATTGCTCATCATCCAGGTATATGTGGATTATATTATTTTTGGAGCCACCTCCGAAGTTCTTTGTGAAGAATTTTCCACCTTGATGGGGAATGAATTCGAGATGAGCATGATGGGAGAGTTGAACTTCTTCTTAGGACTGTAGATTAAGCAAACCTCAAGTGGTACCTCAATCTGTCAAGAGAAGTACATAAAGGAGCTACTAAAGAAGTTTCATATGGTTGACTCCAAGCCTATTGACACCCCCATGGGTACAAACTCAAAGATGGGAGAACATGAGTCCGATGCTTTAGTGAATCAAACCATGTACAAAGGACTTATTGGATCACTGTTATATCTAAAAGCAAGCAGACCTGACATTGTCTTTAGTGTAGGTATATGTGCAAGATTTGAAGCATGTCCCAGGGAATCACATCTAAAAGCAGCCAAGCGGATTCTGAGGTATCTAAAGAAGACATGAGACCTGGTCCTCTTCTATCCTATATGAGACTCTTTTAATCTGGTAGGGTATGCAAATGTTGATTTTGTAGGCTATCAGTTGGACAGAAAGAGCACTTCCAGAATGGCTCACTTCCTGGAATCCTCATTCATCTCCTAGGGAACCAAGAAACAAAAATCAATGGCTCTCTCTACGGCTGAAGCTGAATATGTAGTTGTTGCATCATGCTGTGCACAATTGCTATGGATAAAACAACAACTTGAAGATTTTGGAGTAATCATTCATACCATTCCTCTCATATGTGACAATACCAGTGCAGTGAACATGGGAAAGAATCTAGTTCAGCACAAGAGAACGAAACATATTGATGTCAGGGATCACATCTTGAGAGACAATGTTGAAAAGGGAAACATCAACATGCATGCAGAACTGAAGATCAAATTGCAGACATTTTCACAAAAGCCCTCAATAAAGATCAATTTTAGAGTAATAGGTTGAAGCTGGGGATGATGAACATGAACTGAACTGACTCTATCCAAAGGCACCCAATCTCCTTTTGGCTATGATCAGAAGGACAGGTATCCTCATTATTTGTAATGCTTTGTTGAGTAAGATCAACCCTATACTTGTTGCAGGTATACACTCATGGAAAATCACAGGAGCAAAGAATGGTCAGAACCATTCAGGGATCAAACTTCTCCTGCATATAGGGACATGTCCGGTCAAAAGGTCAGCATTCTCTACATGATGCTTAAACTGTTAAATGAGAATCGTTGAGATCTCCACGTGTCAGTCATCGGCCCTTCTGACCATTGTCCCATCGCTTAAGTCCAAGCGATGCATCTACTCAGGGACCTGACACATCCTTTCATTTTCTTTTTGTACCTCTTCCCTCGATTTCTTTTCTTCACCTTTCAAACTCCTCCCTCAAAATCCTCTGCAAAAACCTTAACCTTTCTCTCTCCAGTACTCTTTCTCTTCTTCTCTCTAACATGTCTCACTCATCCTCTTCTTCTAAGAAAATAATGGACTCCCCAAATGAAATAGATCCAGTTGTCTTCTACACATCATCCGTTGTTCCCTCTCGGACAAAAGTGCCGACCATCTCTCCAGTCAATACACCCCAATCTCCTATAGACCTTAATAACCCTGCACCCTGGTATCAACCTGGTCCTCTTTCAACTGTGTTTTCTGACAACCTGTTCGAGGGAGATCTTTCTAAGAGTAAGTCTTCAGGGTCCAACATTCTGGTTGCCAATGAGAACATGTTTATCGAAAGTTTGGCACAGATAAAAGAAGGGGTGAGGAATGAAGATGGGAGTAGTTTCATAGATGATCTACTTGGAGAATCCCACCCGGTCTTTGACCAAACACCTGAAGTTGGTCTCTATTCTTCTACTGATTCAACTGACACTGACGAGGACAATGTTCCTCTTAAGTGGGCGATACAAAAGAGAATGGTCCCTATCACCACAAAGGAGAATGGTCCCTGTCATAGAAGAGACTCCAAAGAGGAATCACTTTACTAGAGTAACCTCTCAAAAACTTATGGGTGATGCTATGAAGTCAAGTGAAACAACTACAACAGAGAATAGAAGGAGAAGAAGGTCTGGAGATGTGGTAATCGAGTTCCCTACTGAGGATGTAGTTGATGTATCCAACAAACTTTCTAAAAATGAGTGTGTGGATGAAGACATCACCCTGGTTGTTGCACAAAAGGGAAAATGGAAGCAAGTGAAGAACAAAGGCAAGTCAAAATCCAAAACATCTTCAGTCAAGAAGGCTGACACTACAACAAAAGGAAAAGGAAAGGAACCATAAAAGAAGAAAGAACCATCAAAGAGAAAAAGGTAAACCTCTCATGTTCTCAAGAAAAAAATCTGAACAGGGACCCGGTACCAAATGAAATAAAGATGACAAAGAAGTTAACAAACAGACGGTTGTTGATAATCTTCACCTGCAGAAGGTTCTAGGAGGAAGGGTGTTTGATCCTGATATCATCACGAAGCCAGGCATGGACTCATTGGCAGACCTTATGGAGATTCAATCATGGACTCACCTGTTCATGACCAAATCTCCCGTCCTACATGAAGAGCAAGTCCGAGAATTCTATTATAATGTGAACTTTGATGAGGATGGAAGCTTCAACACCTTTCACTACAAGAAAGTAGAGATATGACGATATTTATTTGGTGACATTTGAGTACGTAGGGGTACTTCACCGAAAATTAGTCACGCAAACTTTGGATCTCCCTCATTCAAATTCCCCCCTTTGAGTACGTAGGGGTAACATAAATCATCCCATGTTATCCAATGGTGTTTCTTCCTTCGATCAGCTTCACCCCAAAAAGAGATAGCCATGGGACAATCAATTTGTTTAAAGGTTCCTTCAGTAGGTTGTATCACAGAGAAAATATGAAGAGGGATAGAGGTCAGAAAAGAATTGAGCATAACAGATTTACCACCAGCGGTAAGAGTTAGTGTTTTTTTGCCAAGAAGTAACTTTCTTAGCCACTTTATTAATCACTAGATTAGTAAAATGATATTTTTTGTTTTTGACTTGGAAGATAGGACTTACTATGTACTTCAGGGGGATTTGGTATGAGAGAAGCAAGTAATAGATTTAAAACATCTTTGAAGTGAATCGAGGCTTTAGGATAGACCACGAAATCAAATTTATTCTTATTGATTAGCTGACCTGAAATCTTTTCATGCATATTAAGTATATCAATCATCATTATTAAAGAGAGAGGGTCACCTAAACAGAGGAAAATAGTGTCATGCTGCACACCAACTATTTTAATGAAGTATCAGTTATTGCTTTTGATTCTCCAAATCATCTGAATCCAAATATCATTGAACCCCATATGCCTTAAAACAACACATAGGTATTCCCACTAAACATCTATCTTAAGCTTTGGTCGTGTTAAGTTTGAATATCTCATTGTTACTAGGATTTCTACCTTTCATATTGTGGTTTCATATTTTGGACCATCTCTTAAATCAAAATAATATTATTAGCGATAGACCCTCCTTTAATAAATCATGAATGGTTACCATAGTCCTACTAGGTGGTTGGTTAGCATATTTTTAGAAGACCACTTTAGATGAACCTAATCAGTGATATAAAACTACAAATGATTTTCAAATGACCAACTTGAGATAATTTATCTACAATTTTAAGCAAATATATGAAAAATAAATATAAACAGAAGCATAATCTTTATAAAACTTCACTCAAATTTCATAGCCATTTATTTTTTCCTACCTCTGTGTTTGTTTTTTAAGACCTGCATAAATTCATGAGCTAAAATAACATTGTCAGTTATTTGTCTATGACCGATGAAAGCCGCTTGAGTAGGGGATATCACCTTAGTTAGAACACATTTCATTCTTGCACCTAGAATTTTTGGAATAATCTTGTACAAGGTAGAACATAAACTTATAGGTCTAAACTGCGAAACTAAGGTGGGGCTTTTAACTTTGGGCACTAGAGTGATTAAAGTATGGTTCCATGTAGGAAGTAAATATCCTATATTAAAGAAACTTTTAACAACATCACAGATTTCCTTTGATAAGATATTCAAATACGTTTGAAAAAATAAAGGAGTCATACCATCAACACCTGGTGCTTTAAGAGGATACATCACAAACCCCGCATTCTTTATTTCCTCATCATCAACTTCCTTAGTTAAACTCTGATTACTCTCCCTTAGCCAAGCCACCAAAAATCTACAACAATGTTTGATTTTAAAGCTAACTCGAGATTGCTCAAAGCCATTACAATCATACAACCAAGCTTTTGAAATAATATTCTGAACTCCTTCATGCTCAATCAACCTTTTATCAAAGTAAAACCATTTTTTCTTCCTAATTGTTCCGCATCAGAAGATAACATCAAGGTAGAATGATCTGATTCCTCAGTATCAATATATTGCACATTCACATTCTCGAATTTAATTTTTCAATTAGTAGAGACTAAGACACGATCTAGCCTTTCCTGGATTATACCCTCATTTTCCCTGTAACACCACCATGTCCAAGGTTTTCCTTTATAACCTAAGTCAATTGCACCTAAGTTCCATATAAAATTCTTAAAGTCTCTAAAGGTCCAAGTATCTCTACTTCTTCCTCCTTGTTTTTACAATCCATCAATAATATCATTAAAGCCACCAGCTATGACCCACAAAGCACCCTAATCTATGCTTTTTTAACTAATTCTTGCATCTGATATATACGAGTGACTCTATTTGTACTTAGATACACAAATATACACCAATATTTGCAATCATCTAAGACTTGTATCAAAGTTGCGCTATAAAAAGGAGAAGAATGTGATTCACATACCTGGATAGTGTCATTCCAAAATAAAGCTAGACCTCCTGATAATCCTATCGGCTCCACAGTTATAGCGTGCACCATATTTACTTGTCTTTGTACCCTCTTAACCGTGCTTTCTCTGTTTTTTGTTTCACTTAAGAAAATCATACTTGGAGAGTGAAGACACATTGTCTCCTTCAAAAAGGGAACTATCAAGGATCCTCCTAGGCCTCAACAATTCCACAACATAGCCCTCATTGTGAAGAGGGAAGCCATCTAGGGCTGGCCTCCGTTTCCAGTTTATCCCTTTTTTCCCTTCATTCTGATTGACATTCCTTAGTTGCTTAAACTTATTATTTTCATTACAATGTTCAAATGCTAACGACTGAGATAAACACTCAGAATAAGCCTCAAAAGCATAAATACATACCTGATCTTTTGTTCTAGCTTGTATGGTATTGATTCCTTTATGACCTTTAATTTGATTAGCGATTATGATACCCTGGTTAATATTTTCTGTCAGGTCCTTTGAATTCATCTAGGCAGCATCTTCATTTTCCTTTGTTGTGGCGGCATATGTATTATTATCAAGTGGTAGTTTTGAGCCCTTATCCTCCTCCCCTAAATCAATATCCAAAATTTGGGTCTTATTAGCAACATAAGGTCCCCCTTATGATTCATAAGGTTCTATCTCCATAGGCTGCAATTGGTTTGATTCTCTTCTGTGCAAGGAATCCTCGTCAGTTTCCTTAAGACCGTGCAGTTTCTTTGCATTCATTTTGACATAATATATGGGCATTATCTTTCTTTATACCCATCTGTGTATTAGTCGAGTCAACTCCTTGTATGTGTATCAAGATTTTTCTAGTTCCTACATCTCTTTTCCCCTCAATTAACTTGGAATTTTTATTTTTCATTAGATTATGCCCCTCAGTACTATGTACTCCTTCTTGTCTTTGATAATCTGCGGAAGCCAAATGATTCTCTGCTTTTATCCATGCCCCAAACTGATCCTTTTTTAGTGTGTCTGATTGTATATCCCAATTGTTGCAATCTTATACTATATCTACCCATGATTTGTGTCCGCTGCTTGAAGGGGGGATGATTTCCAGTAGTTGCTGAAGCCTGCAAAACAACATTCCATTGTTTTTGTGCTTCATCTTTTGAAATATGTTCATCCTTATTCCTTTGCTTTACCGTTTTATTGATTTCTCACCCGATATTAACTTCCTCTTGGATACGATTGTAGATTTTTGTTCTGTTCTTAATGAGTGTTTCCCTGAGTGGACTCTGCTTCTGTGATAAAAAAAAATTGGTTAAAAAATGTCACATGGACGCCTTAGAAATTTTCCTTCAAGGAGTAGCTGGACACAACTAATACATTCCATAATCACCGTTACTCATACATCTTTCCCCTTGGCCATGAACCTCCTTTCAATTTTTTATTTACTCAACTCTCACTAACAATAAAAAGTTTATTATTGCCAATGGATTGCTTAGATATGTTTCTAATGATAATTGACTGATTAGTTAAGTGACTGGTACTCTGTTTCTTAATTTGTTGATAACAAACCTTTCCCAGGCCTTACTGATTTAACACTTCTAGGAACAAAAATAAGAGTTGCAGGGCTCAATATGCTATGCATAGGACGAGAAGTGAACCTCTCTTCCTCTTCCTCAATTTATTAATTACTTCCTGATTAATGATAACCATTTTAGAAGTAGTTAGGTTGATCTCATACACAATATTATCCGAAAGAGCATCAAAATTATTGAGATACAAAACCTCTTTTTGAAGAGTTGCTCGAGCAATTGAGTTTTTAATTTGACGGCCTATAGTTTGCTGCATTGTCTTATGAATTGGTGAACCCATTCTAACATCTGGAGAGTTTATTTTTGTCACCAAAGTACAATTTGAATTTTGTACCAATTTCGCTTCAGCCACATTGTTACATTAATGTACTTTTTCCACATAATTTTTGATAGACAACACCATAACTAAATCTTGATTAATTACACTAGCATCAGTCAACCTAGCGTGCTTCACCTACATTTTCACCCGACTTAGCCGAAACCGTAGCCAACTGATCCTTTTGGCCATCACCTATTGACTTAACATGGATCACCAAATCAAGCTCATCATCATCAGAAGTAACATTTCTGTTTCTAGAATGTATTTGTATGATTGCATCTAGAATTAACCCTGAACAAAATCACGTTGGTTGTTGGAAATGAGCTTGTTTAAAAGAGGATTGAGTCTACTGGTAAGCTTTTGGAAACTATTTTATTCCCAATCAGCCATATGATCATCAATATCCTATAACATACTGGTAAGCTTTTGGAAATGAAGTATCCACATGGATTTTCCAGAAATCTTAGTATTTCAGGTGTCCTAAACAATATCATAAAAAGCAAGATGAGTAACCCAAAAATTTAGAAACTTAAAATATTTGATGAAGGATTGTTGATTGTTTGTGACTTTTCACGAGGAGGGGCCTATGATCGGAACATGTCCTTGCCAAGTGTCTAACTAATTAAGTTGTTTTGTAAGCTCTTAATCCAAGAATCATTAAGGAAGATTCTACCGATTCTCTTGAAAATTCTTTTACCAGTCTTTTGATGTTACACCATGTGTATTTAGAGCCTGAAAAACCAATATCAATAAGACCAAAAGATTCCTACAACAAATAAAATCCAGGCTGATCTTATACATTCTGTGAGGCTTACCACCAAGTTTCTCTAAGTGTCAGAAATCACATTGAAGTCCCCTCTCACACACCAAGGAGCATCAATAATAAGACTTTGATTTGTCAAGCTGCTCCACAGTTCACTTCTTCAGCAGATGCGCATTTAGCATAGATTGCAGATATAAAGAAATCTTATCACCCACACCATTTTTCACATTTAGGGTAATAATTTCGTCTTCATTAGCAACGTTACTGATTTGGCTGTTAAAATTCCAAAAGCACCATATTTGCCCATTATTATTAGAAAGACACCGTTTGAAACCCAAAAGTCTTTTGTACCCCTCTATTTTTTCTTTTCACATAAAAGGTTCAAATATTGCAACAGAATTTGTTCGGTGTTTGATAATCAACCCTTTTAGTTTGTGATAGGCATTTTTTGTTCTGATCCCCCTTATGTTCCTGAAGATTGTATTATTTATAAAAGCATTAGGAAGGTGGAGGATCTTTCTTACCTCTACCTTAAGTAGAAGTGGAGGCCATGTTTCTGAGTTTTCTGTCACAATTCCTATGTCACAAAAACATTAGAAAGGTGGTGGATCTTTATTAGATTTTGTTTTGCTTGTATTTTCTATATCGTCATGAGATTCCTCATCAATAGAGTAACTATTTTGAGATTTTTCTGTCGGTTGTGTTATACACTCGACATGAGCATTTGTTTCATCCGAGGCTTCAGCTTGTGTAAGTGGATAGTAAAAGTCATTTCTGAAATTCATGCCCACAACAAGATTCAAATCCTTTTGCTTCTGCCTCCTTCTCCTCATTAACTTTTATTTTCTCCAAAATTCTACAATCTATCATTGAGTGTCCTAGCTTCTTACAATGCTTGCAATACTTGAGAGTAACTAAATCTATTTTATTTGATAAGGTAGTACTATAAGGGATAACATTTATTTAGCCGTTTACCTCTCTAAGAGATTTGTTAAGTTTTGTATTTTGTAAACTATTAAATTAAACAATCTAATATTTCTTCTTAGGAAATCATGGTCCGGAAGACGGGAAGTAGTGCAGTTGGCAAAAGAAAAAAGAAGTGGGTAAGTCGAAAAAAATTACAAGACAACAATTTTTGGAGAAAAATCTATAATTATTGTTATTTCATTAATTCTTCAATCGTTTGTTGTAGAGAAAATTATTATTTTAATTCACAATTTGTTCTGGTTAAAAAGGAAATAATTTCATTTATTCATAATTCTTTTTTTATGTAAATTTTTTCTACAGAGTTTTTGAAGGGGAACGATTGAGGTAATCAATTACAACAAATGGGATGCTTGACCTGTGGATTGATGGTTTTACAAAGCTATTTCATATTTTATTCGAGAAATTAAGAGATCTATTCCAATTAAGAGTTGATAAAATTTGAAAAGCAGGTGGTTTTGAAATTATTAGCATCTAGTTAGATTTCAATTTTACTTGAGATAGAACACATTATTTACTTTGAGATCATTTAACTTTTACAGGACACTTATTATATTGCTACTTTGCTATTTGATTATAATATTAAAATTCATTTGATTTATGTATAATTTAAGTTTGTGTCAGAATAAAAATTATAGAGAGCTTTATTATTGATATTTTAACAAATTTGGTGCTGCTATTAATCTTAATAAAGAAAAATTTAAAGAAAATTTGCAAAATATTATATAAATGTCACTAATTTTTACGACATTTAACATTTTATTTGCTAACATTGGTTAAAATGGTCAAAATTTATAGTGACATTTTATATTAGCCCAAAGTAAATGTCGTAAAGAAACTTTTATCAACATTAATCTAAATGTTAGAAATTTAAAGTGATGTTTAGTAATTGTCGCAAATTTCTTATCCACATTTACCAAAATGCAGAAAAAAAGTCGTAAATTCCTAATTGACAATTCTCTAAATGTCACAAAATAAATGTCATATATTTACTATCAACATTTACCTTAATGTTGCAAAATGAATGTTGTAAAATTATTGTTGACATTTATCAAAATGTCAAAAATAAATGTCATAAATTTCATATTGACATTTACCTAAATGTCACAAAATAAATGTCATAAATGCTTAACGACATTTAGGTAAATGTCGAAAATTTCTCGACACTAAAATAAACGACATTTGATCCAAATGTAAATTAAATGTTGGTAAATTAATTTATGACATTTAAACAGCTAAATACAACATTTATATAATGTCATCATATCTCAACTTTCTTGTAGTGTTTGTGGGTAACAAAAGCCTGCATCTGAATGAAGAACTGTTGGGAACAATCCTGGAGGTACCCAGAGAGGGGACCATATCTGTGGTGGGAAAGTTCTGCACCAAGCAGTTCATGAAAGAGTGCTCCAAACTTCCTGACATGCACCATGTAGGTGTCCAAAAGAAGCTCATGAAGGAAGAGTACCAACTACTGTTTGAGTTTGTCAATAAGGTACTTCTTCCTCGAACTGAGAAACACACGGTAGCCTCTGTGACTGATTTGTTTGTAATGGAAGCACTTTACAAATTCGAACCCCTAAATCTCCCAGCCCTAATGTTGGAGCATATGCATAAAACTGTAGTGGAACATAAGAGGAAACATGGAATGGGGTATGGGTATTTCCTCACTAAAGTATTTCAACATCTGAACATTTTAGTGGGAAAAGGCACTGTTGGAACTGTTAAACAGTCCTTCTCTCTAAGTACTTTAGTGGAGTGTGAGTGCATTGAAGGGAAAGCTAGACCACTAAGCAAGTTGTCTCAGTTGGTAATGAAACAAGATTAGTTGAAGCACGAGGTACCTGGTCCGTTGACTAATAGTGGACGCATATAATCTATTAAGAATAATAAAAGTCCAACAATTTAATCGAGTCATAGGCAAATAATTTATCCAAGATTGATTTCATTCAACTTTAAGTTGATAAATGAGGTTGTATTAGAACCATGGGGTTCAAGGGTGTATCATACCTTCCTCTCAATCAACAAATTCCTTATGCAATCTTTTATTTTTGCTGGCCATTAACAACTTATTTTCTTATTAGGGATTCAAAAATGTCACTTGGAACACCATAGCTCAATTCCAAGTTGCAACTCTATTGTGTAAATAAAATAACCACTTCTCAATTACATTAATTTAATTGGAAATTTCAACAAAAAAAAAGGTATGACAGCTATGGTGACTCTGTTAGGGATAATCAGAATTTGAGCTTTGTTATATTGGTTTCTACTTGATTTTTTTTCTTGGAAATATTTATATATTGGCGTAATGTATTATTTTTCTGCTTATTATAGCTTTGATATTATTTAATTATGTTATAAATTGTCTTCTTGTGTACCTATATGAGTCTTCAGTGATACTAACACGAAAAAAGGTGACTACGCACCCCATTTTATCAAGATAAAGCCATGTGAACTATTGATCCCTAATAAAGGATTTATAATCACACATGTTTAAAAAGGGTAGGACCCATACATACATATGAAAAGTGTTGCTATTATGAAAAGTATTCTCATATATAATATCGCTTATTTTGCCAAATTATGAGTTGTCGTGTCGTATTGTTGTTCCTAGACAATGCTTTAAAATTTATCAAGAAGAAAATCAAAAGCTTAAAAGACTTGTTAAAGGTCAGCACGTTTGAATTACTAGTGACACATGAACTTCACTCCAAAATTTTACGTATATGGTCATTACTGCCCACTGGATTGATGATGAGTGGAAGTTGCATAAAAAGATTCTGAATTTTTTTCAAACTCCAGATCACAAAGGTGAGACTATTGCAAAAGCTATTGAATCTTGTTTGTTAGATTGGGAAATAGAAAATCTACTTACAGCAACACTTGATAATGCATCAGCTAATGATGCAGCAATCACACACTTAAAAAGGGATAATTAGTGATTGGAATGGTGTTATCCTAGAAAATAATTTTGTTACATGTTAGGTGCAATGCCCATATTCTAAACTTGATTGTAAAAGAAGGATTGAGAGAAAAAAATAAGTCTATTTCTCGGATAAGAAATGATGTGAAATATGTTAAGTCTTCTTGTGCAAGAACTACATCTTTCAAGTCATATGTTGAAAAGGTTAAACTAGATATTCGTGGACTTTGAGTTTGGATGTTGAGACGAGGGTGGAACTCTACATATTTGATGTTAAATACTGCGGTCAAATTTGAAAAGGCATTTTCAAGAATGTATATTGATGATCATAAGTATTTTAAATATTGTCTTGACTTGGGTGGAAAGATAGAGCATCCGTCTTCAGAAGACTGGAGAGATGTGAATGTATTTCTCAAGTGTCTAGAGATTTTCTATCAAATCACGTTGAAATTTTTGAGTACTTTACATGTTACTTCAAATACTTTCTTTCATGAGCTTTTTAATCTTCAAAGCATAATTGTCAACTATTCAAAGTGTGATGATTCTCTTTTGACTGTTATGGCTAAGAAGATGAAAGGTAAGTTTGATAAATATTGGGGTGATATTGATGATATGAATATGTTGTTGTTCGTTGTCGTTGTGTCGGATCCTCATTTCAAAATGAAGTATGTGAAGTTTATTTTTAAGAATTATTATAATTCTATGGAGGGATGTAGTAAATCTATCAAAGAAACGGATACTTTAGCTAGCTTATATAATCATTACAAAAATTCTATTGTTGGGAGTTCTTGTGAAACTGTTGGAGATCAAACTAATGCGGTGAGTTAAGTTAGTGCAATGGATACTTCTGATGTGTGGCAATCTCAATGGGAGAAATTTCTTGAAAAAGAAAATAATGTTGATGATAAATTTGTTCTTGACAAGTATTTGGAGGACGATGTAGAGAAGATTAAGGATTTTAATATTTTAACTTGGTGGAAAGCTTCATCTGAAAGATATCCAATTGTCTCTAGAATTGCAAGAGATATGTTTGCTATTCCTACATCTATTGTTACATCAAAATCTATTTTTAGCACTAGTGGTTGCATTCTTGAATGTTATCGAACTTCTTCGTCACCAAAGACTGTTGAAGCTCTTGTTTATAGTCAACAATGGTTACGTTCAGCATCTACAGAATGCAAGATTGAAGATCTTGTACAAGAAATGCAAAATCTTGAAATAGTTGAAAAAAGTATTATTTTACAACTTACCAGTTATCTCTTCACGTTTCTTTTATTGGTTCTGAAAATTTGATTTCAAAAACTTGAAATAGTTGCAAAATATACTACTTTACAGCTTATTAATTCTTTGTTCTAGTTTATTTTGGCTCTTAAAATTTGATCCATAATAGAACTTTTTACTTATCTCTTATTGTCTTTTCTAAAGAAAAAAAAGTTAGGTCATATCTATGTTTGTAAATATTACATAATATAGTGTAGTTCTTTTTTCCAGAAAGTTCGAACACTACTTTGAGCATTGAGTAATTTAGAGCTCAAGCTAAGCTAAAGAAGATGGTAATTGATCAGTTTGGAGCACTGGTGTTTTTTTTTTGGTTTATTAGGAAATATTCTCAGTTGCCACAACATGCAAGATTCAATATGTTATATGTCTATCCAAGACAACTTTGCTAGTACTGATTTTCCACTGCATATATAAATTGCTTTCTCTTTTTAGAAATAAGACTTCTAGCAACTTAATGAGTTTTTTTAGTCCTCTTTCAATTGTTCTATGACTAGTGTTGCTTAATTAAATTCACAATAGCTTTTCTATGGATTTTTTATGTACTAGGTATTTGTGTCTATCAAGATGCATATTCCCTCAACAAACTATATATTTTCAAACCAAAATAACCAAAAAAATTGAAGCAAATCGAACCAAACCAACAATAACCAAACCGACGGTTATTTTTTTGATTTGGTTTGGTTTGATTTTAGAAAATTAAAAACCGATGAATTTTGGTTTGGTTTTGGCTTTAACCAATAACCGATGAAAATCGAACCATGAACACCCCAACTTACAGTAATCATTTAATTATTATTATTATTACTAGGTAATTTATAAATAATATTTCTAAGCTTTTGAACAGCCTTTCCAATAACCGACTGTTATAAGAAAAAAAAAGTAAACTTTAGTAAGATTTAAGAATATTTCAACAAAAATTAAATGATTTGATATTATCACATATCTCAAGAATTTTAAATATATAATGAATGATTTAAAAATATCTTGATATCTAATTATTTTTATCTTTTACATATTTTATCATAATATATGTTTGATGATATAATTGTCTTGTTAAAACTGAGTGATTTTTTATATAGGAATTAAACATATTTTTTTCTATTTTTTTGTACATGAAAAATATAGACTGATATTTTTATGGTTAGAATAACTTGTTAAAAACAAATTATAAAAAAAATTCGATAATCAATATTAGTTAAAAATATGTTAAGACCGTTAAAAATGTACACCACAACAACATAAATAATTATTTTTAGAGACAATCTACTTGTCTGAGGTCAAACGTTCACCACTTTTCGTTATTGTTACTTTATTACTCTAACAAAATTTATAGAAGGAGAAAAATAAATTTAAAACAACAACAAAATAATATTGTTGACCCTTATAGAAATTCATTTTTCATTAAATTGCTGCTCTGAAGGCCCTTCTAGATGCTTCATCAATGCTACTTTATGACTTTTTCAGAAATATGTATATATAGTTGTTGCATTATGAAAGTACAAGTAGATCAAAATGTTGGATTCTAGACTCATGTTAAAGAAATATTCTCGAACATTAAAAAATTAAAAATGAGTCTAACCAAGATAACTCAAATGCTCAGCAATAACTTGGGACATAAGGACAACAAATCTATGTTAATAGACATATCTTTTGTAGCTTAAGATATTACTTTTATTTAGAATAGATTTTGTTTCATATTCTTCAAATTAAGCTTGCTGAAAATAGTCATAACTCATACCAAAAATATTTAGTAGAGCTGAATGAGAAGGAAAAAAAGAAAAACATTAAAAGGATGAAATTTTTGTCCAAGTGAGATCACATACATACCAAACGAAAAATAATTAATACAATTTTAAGGAGACAACAAAACAGCGAAAAAAAACATACATTAAAGGGAGTAAACTATGAGATATCCAATGATGATAACAAATCATTCTAACTAGAAAAGTTCTCATGTTTTAAAATAACATACCTCAGAAAATTGACTAACACTTCAATCAACTTTCAATCCTTAAAGTACTCATAATATCCAGTGATAAAATTTAGTAAAAATAGATAACAACATAAAAAAAAAATATATGGGGATGCAAAGTTATTAACTCTCAGAGGATTTTCTAAAGAACACAAAATCTCATCCTTGTATGTGAAGAAATGACATTGTTGATGAACAAATTAGAGATTTGTAAGGTTTTTTTTTATTGTATCTTTAACAATTCCAATAGAGAAAACTTGCTTGAATACACAATTAACGTTTGTTATTTAATATGTACTAATAAATACTTATAACAATAATATTGCATAAACATAAACAACAAAATTTAAAGCATGTGCTCAAAAATAACAATTAATAATATAAGCATAAATTAATGACTGTAAAAATATACCAGGATCTGTAACAATAGAATGAAACAGAGCAGATGATCCCACTGAATGCACAGTGTCCCCTTAAGGAAATTATTCCCCCCTAGTACCCGAGATTTAAAGGAATAAATCCTCTCAGGAAAGAACGATTATATTCACCAGTGTATTGATACAAAAAAATGGTGTCAAGGAGTCATTCAACAGGAGCAAAGTACACAATTATTTAATTGTCCAGAAGAAGAAGAAGAAGAAGTTTAAAATTTTCGTTGTTTTAAAATGAGAGGAAATTCATCTATTTATAAACAACAAAAGGTAGTGTGAACAAATGTTTATTGTGTCTTATCGAAAAGGTCACAACCTTTCATAAAAGTCACAACTTTTCATAAAGTCGCAACTCTTCATAAAAGTTACAACTTTTCATTAAAAAGGAAGGCTAGTTTTGGAAATAAAATAAATTAAAAGGGAATCATGGTTTGTAGTGGCGCCACGTAGGTGGGTCTAGGTTTCTCTTATATATATATATATGAATATATGATTACTTGTTATTTGATTGTTGCATTTTTCTTTAATTGTCTTTACTTAATTTGATATTGTTTTATGTTCGAAAAAAATTGGTCAATGAAAAAATCTCTCCGACGGTTTTAGAGGCCTCCCAATATTAAAAGACTGAAATTTAGCTTAAATTATTTATTTTGTATGTTAAAATTGGCCGATGAAGAAATTAACGTCGATTTCCAAGGCCTCCCAAGTTAATAAGACGAATTTTTATTTTTAAGTTATTATTTGATTTATTCATTACTAACACATTTACTAAGTGTCTTTATAGGTACACGAAGTTGCTTCCTATTGAAGTTATTCGTATGAAGTTCAAGTTATATTCTTTATTCATTATTTGTATATATCGATGTTAGGCAAAGTTTATGTCGTTTCTTATATTATTGTTTCATTTTATTACTTGTGCATATCACTTGCTTATTATACTTGCATGTTGTATTTATCTGCTCCTCAATTTGAAAAAATGAATTCAGTTGGGACCCAAAGTTGTGGATTTCGAAAGATGCCTAATATCTTTCCTTCGAGATAACTTGAACCCATTACCTAAAATCTATTGGTTTCATAGACATTTCTTTTAAGTTAATTTGTTAATTGGTTTCCTAGTTTTCCTAAACTTAGGTGGTGACTCCCTTTTAAACACTTTTACCCCTTTCCTTTTAAAATTCTTTTATTCTTTTAAAATAGACTTATTTTGTGAGTCACCTTGACGTTGGGACTCTCAAAGGATGTCAACAATCGCTCCCACGCAATCAAAAACATAAGCACAACATCAAAATAAACATTTTGACACCAAAACACAATAGTTAGAGACAAATCCAAAATCAAGTCAAAAGCATGATTATGGGACCCGCGATGGGAATCCAGAAGTTAACTCTGTCAAAAGGTCCTAACTTACTTATCCAGCTTGTTTCCCAAATGGGACACAATTCCATGCTCAAAAGAGGTAGAAACAACTCATGCAACAAATTTAGAATTACATCACTAATATATAAGGTTGGGCAGTCCCATCGGAATTTTTTTTACCTCAATTAGATGATCCCCGCACTTCCCCAATCACTCCAATATGTATGCATTCTAATTACAGACCAAACGTAATTGAAAACACCCAATTTGGAGGTGTAAAGCTTTAGATATTGCAGGATGAAATTTGAGAAAATGGTTGCTTCTATGATCTTTATTTAAAATATTAGACAAAAGAGATCTTCGTGAACGTGATGCCAGGTCCGCAAATGCAGTGGGTCAACTCCTTGACCTTTGTGAATTTGAAGACCAACCACCACAAGCCTTCACAAATGTGACTCCAGTCTCGCAAACGCCCAATGCAAACAAACTGGACACCGAGATTGAGACCTTAGTCGCGCGAACGCGAAGAAGAACATGGTGTTGCACCAGCTGATCCACATCACTTGGTTTTCTCCAACTTGGAAATTCTCGGAATGGTGCTCGAGATTTATTCAAAATCCCATGCACGCAAACGAGATATGTTATTCGATTAAATTTGGGAATTCCAGACTCAATGGAGATGTCAAAACTTCTAAGTGAGGTCGTCTCAGCTAAAAGTAGGTCCCACACTAAAACTCTGGTTTAAACAAAATTCCAATATAAGGCTTGAGGTAGGTATGAAATCCTTGGGATTCGCACAGAATGTCTTTCTAGACCAAACTCAATATTCCAGAGCTAACAGAACCGTCAAAATTGCATGTTTAGGTCGTTTTATGAATTTTAGACCGAAGTCAACATTTCAAGTTTCAAAGCTCCAAAACATGGAATCCAAACGAACAACCAGGTGACCGAATCGAACTGTCAGTCCCAAATAAGACACAAATGACTTGGGGTTGCATAGGAATGTTTTAAATGATGAAAAGAAGGCAATAAAAGGGAAACAACCTAGATGGTCATTACAACATCCGCTACTAAAAAGGACTTTTGTCTGTGAAAGTAATAGTTAAGAAGTACCTAAAGGATTAAACAAGTAGGGAAACTATTCTTCATTAAGAATAGCATCTTGATCCTCCCGAAAGTCAAACGATCATCCAACTCAACTAAATCATACCTTAGGTTATTAGACTCATTAGGAACATATTGGTAAAGCATAGAAATATGGAAAATCTCATGAATAAATGAAAATGTAAGAGGTACGACCAACTTATAAGTGACATCACCAACACTTTACAAAATCCCAAATTTCCCTATATACAAGGGCTAAGCTTTCCATGCCTCCCAAAACACATCACACCCTTTTTGGCGACACTCAAAGGAATACCTACTCACAAACTCCAAATATCAAAGGACACCAACTACGGTCAGCATAACTCTTATGCCTACTCTGAGCTGGCCTAAGCATATCCTGAATCACTCGCACATAATCTAAGACCTCCTGAAGTAAATTGGTACCACATGGCCTAGGTTCCGAAGACTCAAACCAACCAACTAGAGAGCAATAGTGTGTACCATATAAGGCCTTAAACGGGGCCATCTAAATACTCGGGCGGTAGCAGTTATTGTACCCAAACTCTGCCAAAGCGAAGAATTGGTCTCACTGACCTCTTAAATTTAAAACACAATCCATAGCATATCCTTCAAAACCTGAATAGTATGCTCCAAGGGTGGAAAATTATGCTGAGATCAATGTGGGTACCTAACTCCTCCTAAAAAGCCTTTCGAAATCTTGAAGTGAACTGAGAACCCCGATCTAAAATAATGGATACAAGCACCCAATGAAGACGAACTACATCCTCAAAGTAGACACAGTTAATCGTTCGGCGCTGAAAGAAGACAAAATAGAAAAGAAGTGTGTTGACTTGGTCAATTGATCAAAAATGAATCAAATATGGTCAACACCTCTACATGTCCGAGGCAACCCCAAAACAAAGTCCATAGAAATTTGCTCCCACTTCAACTTCGAAAAGGTCAATCTCTAAACCTCACCATCAGGCCTCAAATACTTCACCTTCATCTGTTGGTTGCTCGACCTTGATCCACAATATTCGTGGGGCAGGCACTGATATACCATGAGTTTACGGTATTTTTGATACATTTCACTTAAGAGTTGTGTGTGTCTAGGGCCATATTGTATTAAGAATTAATGTTTTTGTGTTATATTGCAGGAAATAAGCTTGGACGTGGAAGTGTGAGATGACAGCTGAAAATCTGCAGAAGGAGCCACTCATGGAGGTGACCTACAGACTGTAGGTCCAGTCACGGTTTGAAGATGGGTGGCGTAGATAGAGCATCAGGGAAGTCTTCACCAATTATGGAACTACGGATAAAAGTGATAGATCGTAGGTTGACCCACGGTCTATCCTGCATATCCGTCGAACGATTCAGAGAGGTTGAAGTTCCAGTATATGATGAAATTCCTAAGTGTGGAGCCACGGAAGAAGACCCACGGACCGTAGGTCCTACGGTCCGTGCGACATGTTCGTCAATTGTAACTAGGAGTTTAAGATTCCAGCCTATGAAGAAAAGTTCTAAGTGTTGACCTACGGAGGGGACCTACGGATCGTAGGTTGACTCACGGTCCGTAGGTCAAGTCGTCGATCGAAGACGCGTCCAAAAAGTTTATTTCCTTATTTTGTTTCCTTTTTGTTTAGGACATGTTTTTCTATAAATAGGGTATGTAAACCTCGTTTTTGGGGTTTAGGCACCATTGTATACTTTTAGTTCTTGGTATTTTCTTGGGAATTAACTTGCAAACTTTGGCAATTTGATTTCCTAATTTTGGTTTATAAGAGTTTTGCTTTGAATTTCAATTGGAGATTACGAGTTTCTTCTACTCAATACTTAAGTTCATGAATTCTCCTTCTAAAAATATGAATTGTGTTCTTTCAAGCATGAGTAACTAAATCCACAACTAGGGTTGTGGGAACCATGAGCAATTAACAACGTATGTATAATAACTAAGTAGTTCTTGAATAGTGTTGATGTATGTATTGGTAATTCTCTCACTTAAAAGTTTTTTTAACAGTGGCCAACGTTAGAACTCGCCTTGTTGCTACTTGCCGGACCAAGGAGGTAGTTAATAAGAAAAGAATTATCAATAGATATTTAGTGTGATACTACCTAATAGTCTAATGTCAATTGGTGCGAGGGTGAAAACTAAGCCATACATTGATGTGATGTTTAATATGAGGTAAAGGCAAGGGTTAGTAAATTATACATACGTAGTCGGACCAAGGTGTGGGGTGAAATTCCGTATTTGGAGGATCAATCACTTAGGGATACCTAACTTACCACTTTGCATGTGATACACTAGGAAAGGATTACTATTATTAGGATTACCACGTTATGAGCTTATGGGGAACACATCCACCCTACTTTCTCTCTCTCATTGATAACAACAAAGTTCGAATCTTGCTCACTTGTTACATAACAATATTTAGTTATTTGTTTCAC